>JAQFZM010000086.1:0-58891 GCA_034695785.1 Galumna obvia
GAGAGAGAGAGAGACAGAGAGAGAGAGCTAATAAGTAATTCAATGGATTTTTCTATGAAAAAAAGAAAATAAAAACGAATAAATCACTCCATATGTGGCCAAAACTCAGAGGAAAATATTGGGAACAAAAGTGAGACAAAAGCCAAACGCATTCGTAACGCACTGTTTCTCTTCGTTTAATAATACATAAAATTATTAAAATATTTTATGAATCTTTTGAAATAAAAGTCAAAACATTGAAACAAATATTGATTTTTACATAAAAAATATAACAGAAATGAGGGGTCAATTTGATGGGTAAAAAATAGTTGTTTATCTGTGAAAAATCAATTAGTTATCGAGTAAATAGTAAAATAAAATGACAAAATCAATCAGAAGATTACACTTTTATCCGATTTTTATTAAAAGAGAAGAAATATTAACTGATCTGAAGGAGAGATGAATCAATAGATTTATCAGAAGTTGTGGCAAAAGAGAGACAACAGACAAACCACTGGCGATCGTCTGCGACAACGAGTAATCTTTTCATATATAAAATAAAGGCCTAAACGACAAGAACTGGTCATAAATCCAGATATAAGTCAAGAGAAAGACAAGAATTTCCATTAAATTTCTAAACTGTGAAAGCAATGAATGCAATGTCACGAAAATACTAATACTAATGATTATAATTATTTTTATTTCTCTCATTATTAGTGAATTTCTTCAGTAATTTAATTATTATCACAAATAGATGTTTTCCAGAGATATAAGTCGTGTCATGAAAATAGTTTGTCGTCTTAATCACAGGACAACACAAAAAGCCATTATTTCATTATTTTCATCATTACTTTTATTTGGATAAACATTAATATCAAAACATAAACAACAAAATATGCAAAAAATATGAATTTTCAACGAAAACATAAATAAATTTAATGGATAACTAAATTAATAGCAAAGACATTAACCAAATTGTAAAACCAAGAAAAAAATATTATTCATTAAAAAGTTTATTCATTTATGTTTTAGCAATTTTGGTAGCCATCAAATCAATGGTAGATTTGTTGTCTTTGGGCCAAATATAGCTATTTTGAAGCCAATTATTATGCAATGAATTGATTTGAATTTTGAATATATTTGCAATAAATTACTTTTGATAACTAAATGTTAATAATTAGATGAAAATCAAATTCTTTTAATGTTTGAAAATAATTGATTTTCTCGTGAAATGTGGAACGACTATCAAAATAGAGATAAAAAAGTAATACAATGTTTGAAAGATTGAGAAAAAAAGCAATTATTGTAAGGAAGCCTTTATTTGTTATTAATAATAAGCAATTGTGAGTCAAAGCCAGGTATTGTTCACTTGAGAGAAACGACTAATTTTCGGGTTAAATACAATATAGTATACAATGGGAGGCAATTCATGTGAGACGCCGGTCCCCCAAAGGGCAGCAGACATGAAATTTTTGGGCAAAAAATAAATAAAAGTTAGTCATTAGTACAGTATGTTATTCACACAGTTATGGTATAGCCGTTAAGATGAGACACAATGAGAGCCAAAATTGTGTGTTTAGGTCTCAAATGATATTTTCGTGAGGACTCCACTACTATATTATCTCACAATTGTTGGAACTGTTAAGCACTGGCGGCCAAACAGTAATATTTGTCTTTTATTGCTCACTATTTCTCATCATTTGTGTTACGAATACAGGAAAACGATCTGACGATGAAAGTAGGCTTTAATATAAATATATTATTCCTATCACTATCTTTATGTCCTCTTCTCTCCAAATAACGAACATTTCTTAAATATATACCAACTCTTAGATAAGAACATTGGTTTCGCTTTAATTGTATTTCAAATCTCATAAAATATCAAAATTTTATTCTAAATATCTCTTGAGATGAGAGGAGAGCGTCAAAAGAGCGTCAAAACTACACTTTAGAGTCATTGAGTTTTTAGTAAAATTAGTTCATTTTTAGCGATAAATAAATAAATAGTGAAATAACAATTCAAAAAATCATTTAAAAGAGTGAACCCAACAACTGGTGAAACGTCTGTCACTTAGTTTTAAACATATTCTTCGAATATAAGTACTTCGATAACCATTTTGTGAAATGTTGTCGACTTAGAGATAGACTGAACTGTTCGCCAATATTCAGTTCATCAGATATTCCGTAGTTTTCAGTTTAAGAAAGAAATGCTTAAAATGCAGAAACAAAATCATTGAATAAACTTTTTTTTGGTTCGAAAATATTTTTTGGTTCAAATTTTTTTTTAGCGAAACCAACAAAACAACAAAAATAAAGCAAAAAAACAAAGAGAAATAAAGCTGACAATCAGTCACAAGAAGAGAAGTGAAGGAATCGGATAATTCAGAAAAGTCTGCAAAAAAAAGCAAAAATAAAATCCAAAATTCAAGAAAATCTGATTAAATATAACTATTGATTGCATAAAATTTTTAAGATTTATTTTTTCCCTAAAAATTTATTCAGGAGTCGGGGCTCAGAGAAGAAGAGAAAAATAAAAATTCATCGCCAACTCTACTTACAGTAATACTATATTTTTTCATCCATATATATATCACTTAATAAATTGGATCCTAAATCATATTCTGAGTGAAGAACAACACATAAAAAATAATTTCTAATGAATAAAGAGATGAAGACTGAGATGAATGAATGGTCGAAAACACAAAAAAAATTTAATAAAGTCTGACATTAATTATTCTGTTCTATTATCTAATGTATATGAATTGTCGAGGGTATTTGTTCTCCACAGTGGTCCATGATAATTTACTTATTAGTTTAAACTTCCAGTTCTAATAAAAATTGAAGGCAAACTGTTCTTTCTTGGCACATACAGATAAGGACACACAAACAGAAGGCAACGGATATCCAACACATATAAGACTATCCAAGAATTTATTGTCGGTTTAACTTTCATCTAATTATACTTAAGTTGTGATCTCATAGAATAATAAAGTCGAGAGTGAAGTGGAGTCGGAGTAAACAATGGCTCAAACAATAAAATAATAGTTTTTGAGACTCAACTCTACAAACAATGGGAAACCGTCAGTAGATTTAAGTGTTGTTTGAAAACTTTGTGAACATAAAAATAACTAAATTAGTTCTACACTAAAACTCAAATTTGAATACTTTTTATGATATCCTTTCCCTTAAACTACAGTCCAATTGTGAAAATCAACTAAAATTTTACGACTGCCTCCGAGAAATTCATTGAAAACATTATCGAAGGAACAGCATAGGAGTGACTGATCCTCACTTTAGATAACAATATTTCTTCGAATAACTTTTAATTCTCATTCGACCAATAATTTTGGCAAAACTTTATTTTATAGACAATAAAATTTCAATTGTCTTAACGATCAATAAATATATTCTAACGAATTGAATATTTGTCTATAAATCAAATGTTTTTTCCCTCAAAAGATCAGATAAATGTATGAAGAAATATAATGTAAAAATATTTATTTTTCCTCTGAATATATCATTTGGTTATCATTCATATAAACAGATATAACTGAAATCGTAAACCAATTTTTGAGTGGACCACTATATCTGGAATCACTCAAAACAACTATCCTTTCAAACCAAATGTCATTCACTGAACAAAATTTATCTCTTTTTTCTTCTTCTGATATATTTTAAAGATTAAATTACATCCAATTTCTGGTCGAAACTAAAAAAAATTAAAAGAAAATTTTGGCTGAAATTTGTTTTATTTGAAGGACAAAATATATGCGAAAATATTAGGATTAAAGACTTAAATAAAGAAATCCTAAACAATAAATAAAATAAAATACAGATCTGTGTCTTAAAAGTGTAAAATTAAAATCGATTTATTCGACTGAAAAAAACCAAAAAATATTTTTAAGAGAAAAACTTTTTACTCAGAATATGAGAAAATAATTTGTGGCGAAAAAATAGTGACGCCCTCTTCATAGAGACAAACACTGATGAGGGGAATAATCGGACACAAAAAATGATGAATTGAATGAAACATTGAAACAAAATAAGAATAGGATTCGCGACAAAGAAATAAAAAATCGAAATAAAATAAAAAGTTTTCAAAATTGTAGGCAAAAGGAAAATAGGGTTTTCAGTCTATGAAGTGACTGATTGATGACCGGTTCGTTTGTGTTATGTTCGGCACAAAAACACTACAATCCATCACAAAACAAGATTCAGTCGAACAGCACCGATAGATTTAGTGCACTTTTCTATCCATGGCTTAAACGGCACATACACTAAGAGAGCACTTGTGGCACAACATTCGTCACAAAATAACAATAATTCTTCGGTTATATCCATCGGTTATATACTTTTTTGGGGATAAATATTAGCAAAAAATAGGTAACCATTAAAAGTGAAAACTAGTAATCAGTACTCTCTTTGATAATAAGTATAAGACATCAATAATCAACTATTTCTCAGTTGAAGATAAAACATATTATTTTTGGTAAAAAATTATTGTATCATTTGAAGAAAGAAACACAAAAAATGATTCATTAGTTGTGGTATTTTCTTCGCTATTTTTTAAACGAAATCCAATTATATAATACTTTTATTTCTTTTCGCTTCACAAACAAAAACTAAAACCATTTATAACTAAATTTTTCAAAATTATTGTTTTCGAAAAGAATTAGAGAAAGTGATGTTTTGGTGAACATTTCAAACATTTATCCAAGATAGTATTTCAACAGACAACATTCCAAACAATTTAATTAATAATAAAAAATGTGACTTACTTTTCAACGCCCGACCATTAATTAAATTCAGATTTTGAATTAAAATCAAAAGTTGAACGAAGAATAACTTCAAAGCTATTGAAAACATCTTCACTTCTCTGTCTTTACATCAATTCCTAAGAAAAAAAAGATTTATTTATTAATTTAAAAGTTATTCTTTTGAAACAAATTTGAAATTCAAATTTAAAAGTGAACTAAATTTCTTATTTACTAAAAATATAAACTTTTAACATTTTTTTCCAAATAATGTGGAGAGGGAGAGAGAGAGAGAGAGAGAGAGAGAGAGAGAGAGAGAGAGAGGAGAGAGAGAGAGATTTTCAAAGTTATGTCAAATTATAAGTAAAAATTAAAATAATAATAATAACGCGGAAGTTATTACAGTGTTTTGACGCGTTTTTGATATAATTTTAAAAATCCTAAGGTTTAGGCCTTTGACTAAAGTTAAGGACAGAATTCATTACTCGAATTACAGTATTAAAACGATTTGTGGCGATACTTAGAAACATGTTTTTAACAATTTGTGGGCCAAACCCAAACCCTTTTATAAGGATTGTATTATTGAATGTATTTTTGAGCTCAAAATATCTGATCAATCAATGATTCGGTGCTGAGACTCGAAATCGGAGACAATCGCCAAATAATTAAGAGTATAGAAGAGATGAGACAAGTCTTGGAAATACCGCCTCCGATATCATCAGTATTTAATCTTAAACTTAATGAGAAGTTTTTAAAAAGATATTTGAAAAACAGTTAAAAAATAAAACTATTTGATGGCAACGATTTTATCATTTGATTCGTCAAATGATTGCTTTCATTTTGTTTGGATTAAAAACTTTTCGGTGACTCCAAGAAATTTAAACGGAATGTCAATCAAATTAAATGCGATTCCAATGCAAACAACAAAAACATAAAATGAAAAAAACAAAACATATATATAAGAAGTCATTAAGAATTGCGAATCAAATTAATAAATAATGATTTTTATTTCGTAAATAATTCAAATCTTCGCTGAAGACAAACCTTTAATGTTATATATATTAATGAAAAGCAATTCTAAAGCTCAGGTAGAGATCGGAATAGAGAAAACGAGAGAGAAGAGGAGAGAACACGAGAGAGAGAGAGAGAGAGAGAGAGAGAGAGAGAGAGAGAGAGAGAGAGAGAGAGAGAGAGAGAGAGAATCTTAGAGTTCAGAAAATAATTTTTTATTCTCTGCATCTGCTTTTGATGGCAAAACTATGTTATCCCCGAAGAGATAAATACCACGCCTTGTGTTTCAAAGAGCACAGGAATAAAATAACCGAACGAGTAGTGGATATAACATAAATATATAACTGATAATAATAATAATAAATTAAAACATAACCCTGGGCTAAATCGCCAATAAAATGAACTCAATTTATTCGTTCAGATTTTAATTTATATCTAAACTTATTTTATAACCGAAACAAAAAAAATAGAAAATTCTGCTCTTTTTTAGTAAATGTATGGCTATATATAGGAACTAAAGTCATTATTCAAATTAAATAATGTGGACGTGTGTCAGATAACTTTCCAAAATTAGTATCAGAACAGAACAATTATCACTACAAGTTGTGGCCAAATATGTTTAAACACATTCTCTTAATCTACGATCAGCACAAAATTTAGTGATCATTGCCCTAACAATTAGATTTTGCTCCGAAACACTATTAAAACAATTGTTTTTTCGATTAAAAACAAATTTACTTTATTTGTAGACCCAATACATTCATTACAAAACTTTGCGATGTTTTAACGAAAACACTGTTTATTAACTCTATTTGAGTAACAAATCAAACAAAAAACATTTTAACCGACAAAACAGTTAAACAAAAGATAATTTGATTAAAATTCTAAAAACATGAAAATTAGTGCACGAATTAAAACCAGAAATAGTAAAGAAATGGTATATCGTTTGTAATTATGATAAATATTCAAACGCCTCAAAATAATAGTGAAACAGAAGCCAACAATAAAAACAAGAGAAGACTCACTAAATATTTATCAAATAAATTAACGATTTATATATTAAGGGCTGAAAATTTCAATATATCTTTAAAATAGTTTTAAATACGAATCTCTGATCTTTTATCTGATCGAAACAATTATTTATTTTAAAAGAGGAAATCGAAAATTAAAGGACATTAAAGACATTAAATACATTAAAGGGAATAAGTGAACAACTTTTTGATAAATAGTCAGACAAATGAAATGATCGGAGAGAAGAAAAATCGATGCATAAGAGGACGAACAGAAAGAAAAAACAAATAAAAATTTAATTCTGAACCCATTTATTACTTCATATGATATAAAACTTAATTTTATTTATTATGTCTTCAACTGAAAGACGTCTCTAAACTAATGATCGAAGAAATAAAGTGAAGAGAATATAATAAATTGATTTTCAACAATAAGAAGAAGAGACGCAAAAAATTATTGTCAGAAAAATAATATGAATACAATCAACACAACAATTGGGATGAAAGACAGGTATGAATTGTGTAATAGTTGTATAATAAATGATAGACTAAATGATTGTCAAATTATATTTGGGTTTAAATGCCTAACAATGAATGACAATATAAAGAGAAGAATAATTGAATTCACAGACAGAATAAGAGCCTAACATTCGAGAAGATGTTAAGAAAGAAGAAGAAGAATGAGGGCTGACAACAGAAAAACATAATGAACTTAACCGTTACCTCCAAATAAGTTTTTACAACAAAATTATAAACTGTTTTAAACGTATTGTAAGCTCACAATTGTGAAGATTAAGCGCTTTGATTAAAAAAATTGTTGAAAACATTTTCTGGTGATACCAATGATTGAATGAAGAAAAGAGAAAAACTTTGAAACACACATCAAATCAAACATTGAATGAGAGGACAGACATAAGAGTCTGGTCTCATCTATTCAAACTCTGTTCGCTGAGAATTAAGTATTTTTACTTTTTTTTTATTTTCTTAGTTTTCACAGAAGAGATGGTTATCACAAATACATTTCAACGCATTTCATAGCCTTAACAAGTTTTGGCACAAATGATCTTCAAAATTGATAGAATAGTTTTAATAGTTTTTCTTATTTTATTTTTAAGAAAACACTTAAGAGCTGTATATTAAGGCTAAGCTAAGCCTGTGCTCCACTAAAACATGTTTTCAATTCTGTGATTAAATTTTCGACTGAATAGAAGAACACATTTTTTGAGGAGAAGTGACGAAAGATTAAAGTAATTGACAAAATGTGATGATAACCAACACTGTATTAAATCTTTTTATAAAAGAAAATCATTTTTAAGTTTCTTTAATACACAACAAAACAGAATATTATCCAAATATATTAAATTGAAAAAATAATGGACTCAATCTTAATATCATGAAAAAGTATTTGACTCTTAACTGACTCTCAACTGATATTAAATATTGAAATATTGAATAAATAATAACCAGAATTGACTTACATTTGACTTACATTTAATGGAATTTCTGATCCGATATTTTTAATACTTTTATAGTAAAGATATTTTATATGATATCCAGAAGTAGTGAACACAAGAAAAATGTAGAGAAATAACGTTCAAACAATCGGATGACATGTATTGAAGCGAATAAATAGCGAGCGATAGGACTGGTATATGATTTTTAAGTTAAGTGAAAGAACCCAAAACTATCAATCAGTGAATTCGTACGGAAATCCAGAGATCAGAGAAAGTTTGGTCCAAATGGAATGCAATTTATTATTGGGTCCACATTTGAGGGCAAAACGCAAACTGAAAACCTCTTAAAGCAAATGAGAGCCAAACGGAGAGACACTATGAAAGCAACTTTGGTTTTGGTCCACTTAAGGGATTTCTTGATTTTGAAGAGGAGAAGAGCTGATCACAAGACTTTCAAATTAGATACGACTAATGAATTCACGTGAAAGTGATCATCACTGAAGCAATTGTGGTTCAAAAGAAGTTAAAACTTCCTGAGGGGTAGGGATGACAGTGACAAATGAGAGGCTTAATGAGCAGTGCAGTGGTCAGCAGTGGCACAACACAGGCATAGTTTACTCAAGATATGGCATTGGAAGCCTGCCTTTCGCTACTTCGGTGCACACAATATATGTCTTAGACACTGATCTTTATGGAGTGAATGGCAATAATCACAGCAGGAATGCAATGACTTGAAGAATCAAAAGGCAAAACCGGGAACCCAACCGACCAGTCCTTCAGCCCTTTCTAATAGTGTTTGCCGTATAATCAAAGGGAAATCCAATACCTATTAATTACGTCGAATGAATGCATAAATCATATCATTAATCAAATTAGACGACAACAGACCCTAAGAAATACACAGAATAGTGAAACACTACAAACAACACAAATATTGTATTCAGTTTCTCATTAATATTATTATTTCCATAATTACAAACTCTTTATTAGAAAATGGCTGTCATTAGAGATAAGTAACTTTTAATTAGAGGCACAAAAGTATCTAAAATAATAAAAACAATCAATACTTTAATCAGAAGTATTAGATTTCAGCGGTTAGTCATCCGAATAATATTTAACTGATAGCCATAATTGGGTTGAGACGAGAGTCGCAGCAAAAAATCTGATTATTATAATTATCAGTAAAACCCAAAACAGTTGAAAACAAGGCTAACAACGCTGTGAATAGAGTGCAGGTTGTTTTCACATCAAAAATAATTGACAGATACTTTTTCATCAGAAATCTGATCAAAGCATCAATGGATGGGTTACGTAATGGATAATAACCATAAATAATTGACTTATTTTTTGTGATGACACATATCTGGACCGGACATCAATTTGATGGACTCAATTGAAGAACAGTTGGAGACCACAAAACAACAATTTCTTTACATTAAATTCTTTTCTAACAAAATATAATAATCATTAAAACGAAAAGTCAAACCAAAGTAACACAAAACGATTTAATGCTTTCTGGGGTTTGAATTAAGAGCACATGTCTGACAACGATTAGACCAACGAATAAATGACAAAAACATAAGACATCGATTTCTAAATGAGAAAAACATTTTCCAGACCTAAATAGCGGGTCAATGAAGAGCTAAAAAAATTAATGTAAGAAAACATTGAATTAATTGTATTCTCACATATATTTGAAGAACAAATAATTATTATATAAAATGATAGCAACAAAAACCCGGAAGATTTACATTACATTTAAACTATGTCTGAGAAAAACGAATAACAAATTAAAGTTTGTATTTCAATGTCAGCCACAGAAACAGAAAATATTTGATTTCAATGTTAGTGATATTATAAGCGATTCAACCATTGATTGTTAAATGATCTTAACGTCAAGTCATCAACAGATTAATGGTTCAAAATAACTGTAATTGAATGACCTGTTTCTGGACTCGACATTAGAAAGAAGACATACTTTCAATACTACTACTAAAGCGAACATTTCAATTGAATGGGGGCCGACAAAAGATATCTTGATAACTATTTCAAATGCAATAATAGATCGATAAAACGTAAATCCTTTGTGGAATCGATCAATAGGACTAATGGCAGCGCCAATTGATCCCAGCAGGAGATCAGTCCTCTAATGATTAGCCCAGAGTCGCAACAGATGTATGTGTGTGAGTGTGTTGTGTGCAGAGACCGACACATTTTTAACTCTTATGTATACTAACCATTCATCTCAAATGAATTTCTAGAGACGAACACTGAGTATCCCTTAATATAAATCAAATATAATATCTGAGCAAAAAAGGGGCTCTTTTTGTAGATATCGGTATCAGAAGAAAATATAGTGAATACGAGTCACGCAATCGCTTTAATATTATTAACGCGAATAAAATCATATGAAAAGATACACAAAATATTGTAACCATTTTTTGGGCACCAGTTGTTGCCTCTTCTTTATTAACTAAATATCACGCGATTTAGTTATTTATTATATATATTACTCTAATTTTAATTATTTCCAATTATTTTGATTCAATTGAGAAATACTAAAAACATTGAGAGTCAAACATTCTTCAGATAATAAGAAGAGAATACATTTTTAACTGAATTTGTGTATCGATTGACAGAAATATAGATAAACTGATAGTAAAATATGAGTTCATAAAAATGTGCGAAAAATCAAATGACAATAAAAGAATCGGTTATAAAATCTCTGCTAAAAAGGAGTCTTTCGGCGGTGAAAAGACTACTAAAATCATTGCTTAAAAAACTCAATTCAGGTCTAGTCTGTGATTGAATACAATTTTTGAAATCTCTTAACAATAAAGTAGTGAAACGAAAAGCGAAGCCAATGAGAGGCATATATTGTCTACATTTTGCAATTCACGAGTGATTTTAAAATATTAGACAAAATGCCGTCTCTTTTATAGCAATGCATTACACTTGAGTGAACTGAAAGCACAGGGAATACAGTGGGCCATAGAGACAACCAAGTGGTAAAGAGAGAGGAACGCCATCGCCACCAAAACATCATCGCTTCTGGACTTATTTATGGAGAAAAAGGTCAGCGCCAGCCAACAGATGGGTAGGGCTTTAAAAGTCGCCGTTCATACAACAGTGCGAACCTGTTTTGAGCGATGATTTTCCAGCAAAAGTTTTTTGAGCTCAAAATCATTTAAGAAAAGCCCCAAATATGTATCGCAAAAGAGAGAGGAGAGGAGACACTAACAAACGCTACAAATTTAAGTGTCTATTACTCGACATATAATTATTTTTTCTTTAATGCTATCAATATATGAGTATTAGATGTTATAAATAAAATAAAAAATTAGTTTAGAGTTAAACATATGTATTATTAACGATAATTATAACAAAAATAAGACTAAAAGCCAAACGATTGGATGAAAAAAAGAAGAAATTATATCTTCGGCTCAAAAGTTTAAAGTCGTTTAAAGTTAAGCTGAGCTCAAAAAAGAAAAGAAATCAATAGATCCGTATATCGTTCTATTGATTACAGATTATGGCTCTGAACGCCTTTCCAAGTATTACTTCTTTCGCCAAACGTTTCTAATTGTGTTGCGATTGGAAATCGATTTCATAAAAAAATAGTATTTCAACCGAAAAAATATTTCTTAAACTTATGAGAAGAGAATAAATTTAATATAAATATCAACGAAAGAATGATTTAAAAAATGATTTATTCGTAGAAAAGTAGAAAATAATTTAAATAATTAATCAATTCTCTGCTGTATATGTATTAATATATGAGAATCACATGAAATATATATTCAAAATAGGTTTGCATTGATTCAAATTCCGATATATATTATGCAAAAGAGATATTAATCAGAATCAAAATATATCTGTTTTTCGTTTTGCGAACCAATTCATTGAAAGTTCATTCACTGAAGTGTTTGTCAGATAACGAGAAAAATATTCTGACAAATGTTTATATGAATGCAAAACGGAATGTCTGTTCGGATCGATTGGAACGGTATATGTAATTAGCATTTGGACTAAAGGCTCAGATAATAACCGACTGTAATATCAGTTGAAAACAGTAAAGTGTTGTAATAAATTAACTCTAATAATAATTCTAATAATAGTAGTGATTGGCGTTAAAATTTGCATAATATACAGATGGCATAGACTCGGGCACTGCATATGTGAGTGCAGGCAAAACACAGATCGATATAATTTCAATTTGGCTAAAGTTATATAATATTCCGAAAGTATTCTAATTGCTATTCGCAAACACTTTAATACAATACAAAAGCAAAACTCAATTGTTATGAGAGTCAGTATAAGTGAGGAATACCTGACAAAGTATTTGCCTCATCCAATACAATACTCTCTCCCCCTTCAAAGCGTTAATACTCTTAAGCATAGAATTGAAAAATATTTTCAACGAATAAATGCTTTTCTGTTTCCTAATAAAGTCTGGAATAAAACTTAAAAAACATTTGTTATCTCTCTCTAAACAGGAGTCCGTCCCTAACACTACTCTGAGCGTCAATGAATGCAAAATAGAGTCAAATGAATGCATTCAACAAATCAAAAGAGAAGTGAAATCCAAAAATTCTGAATATTTTTCATTCGATTGATTTTCAATACAAAATCATTGGATTTGAAATTATTTGTATATAAATAAGTGTCAATACATTCAAAGCATATGTGAAATATTGATAACTTATTTCTAGAATCTGTCGTCTATTACTCTTTGAAAACGTATTCAATGGCAGAAACAGTGGGAAGGCTTTTGACAAAGCATTTGCTCGGAAAGGAGTGGAGCGAAATAGTCGACGAAAAGTTGTGACAAAAACCAATTCATACATAAAAATAGTGTAAATTAAGACTACTTACAGGGCTCTAACCGTGTGCTCAGATCTATGTTTTGGTGAATAGTGAACACACATCGCATAACATAAACATAACTCATTCAGTTCTTACATAATATTTGTGACACTAATGTTATGAATGTTTTACACGAAAATTCTTAACACAAAAGTCCATTACATTCATATCCACACAACATATAGAGAGGGACTACGACTTCGCCCAAACATATAATTATTTAACATAAAAACAATAATAATTCTTTTGAGACAACTTCTCAGTTGTACTTTTAAAATGAGTGAACATAAAATTGTGAGCAGAGAAGGCGTCAAAACTATTCAGAATTATTCAGTTCACTCATAAAAACCCGATTCTCAGAATTGAAAGATTTTTTGATTTGATTTATTGAACGGAAAATAAAAACAAATAATTATAATTAATAACTAAAACTATAATAAATAAAGAAAATCAACGGATTTTCTTATCATTATTTAATTAATTTTGGCTAAACTTCTATTAAATCGAGAAATAAATCAATTTTTTCTTTTATTTAAAAACTGAACAAAAATCAGAAATGATTTTTGTTGGCTTTCAGGACATGTCGTGAAAAATTGATATTAAGGAGGAGATAAAGGTCTAGAAGTGGTCATAATTATTGATTTTTCCATCGATAGTCTGACACATTCTCCACACGAAAAACAGATTCAATAGACAAAAGGCTTAACGTTAAGAACAAGTAATGAAACCCTAAATAATATTATTAATTATTAATTTTCATTTGTTGTAAACTAATTCAATGAATTCAATTCAAAGGAAACTTTTTTCGTGAAATGAAAAGAGTTCTTAAGGGCTAATAAAATATTATAATTGATTTAATAGTTGAGGAAATTAATAGTGAAAGCCATAAATCACACATAATATACACCATTTATTAGGATTTGAAGAGAGAGAAAAGTCAAAGAAATCTTAATGAATGCAAAAACGGGAAATGAATGGCTTTTCATAAAAAATATTTGAATAAATTTCATTTTTAAGGAAAACTATTTTATAGTTAACAACAAAGTTATTGAGAAAACAATGATTTCATCATTGAATGAGAGGATGGAAAATACGGGTATTTGTTGTATGGATTGTTGTGATTGAGGTCAAAGAGCACCAGTGGTTCGGAAACTTAAAACCAATTGAATGGTTAGCCCAAACTCACGACAACGATTTTAACACAACACATAAAACGAGTCTTTCATATGATTGTGAGTGAAGTTCGTGCAGAAAATGCCGCAAAATATCAGTTATAAAAATATGAGATGCGATCTAAAGATAAGTCATCGCAAGAAATCACAAGAAATGGCGATTTTCATGTCTAACCAGTCCTTTATTTTGCCGATAATACTCTGTTTGAATGCAAAACAAGTGCCGAACAAATCAAATACTTTGTGTGAGAGGAGAGAGAAATAGAAAGATATGGAGAGATGTGGAGTGATATGTAGTGATGTGTTGTGATATGGAGCCAATCAAACAATAGATTAACTGTTATTTGCAGTTATATCGCAATATTGAGTCAAACAAGACTTTCATCTGCGAAGTATAGACACACATATGGGCGACGCCGCTATCGTTTCCATGAGATCCGTATGGAAGTGGAAGTGGACTCTTTGTATGCAAATACTATTAACAGCGGCAGACAAACAACTTAAAAGATAATAGAAATCAAAGAGTGGGGTCACTCAGAGACAAACCAATAATAAAATAGCGGTAAAAGTAGTAAAAGTTATAATTAATTCATAAACACAACGAATGATTCATCAATTATTCAGTAAAAACAGGAATCACAACAAGTCTTTGCAAATGCATAACAACAACAAAACCATTGCTATAAAAAACAATTGCAATGAATCGATAGTAAATACCATTTGAAGGAAATGGAAAAAAGATATTTATGTCTCGAAATTGAATGATCGAGCGAAAAGTTATTCGATGACTGACTTAATGGAAAGACTCTGAGAATGCTATTTGAACGCTGACATAGCACTGACATAGCACTGACATAGCACTGACATAGCACTGGCATAACACTCGCATAACAAACATCAGGTAAAATATATTGAGTGAAAATATTGTCCGATTTCTAGTCAAGTGTTTACTGAAACACTCGCGAAGCCAATCGATTTGTGTAGAGCCCAGTCAGCCCTTCAATACTTAGCTCACACTTGAATGGCAAAGACCAACAAATACTGTGCAAAGTCTGATCTCAACTCATTTCAGACGACAATATTATGAGTTGTCGAGAGGGAAAGCACTGATAAAGCGAAAGGTTTACCTAAACCAAAGGCGATGGCAATCATTCTCACAATAAATGATCGCAAAAACTAGAATTTCATTCATTGAAAGCATAAAATCTCATTGAATGAGGACTGGAATCGCATTATTTGCACAACACTTCAAACTTATTTTTGATTCAAATCAACAAAATAAAAGCTAATTAACATTACTTTTACTTCATTTGCATAAATCAATTCTCGCTGTTTGGCCTCCATTGCACTCAAGCCTTAGTCCTTCACATGACTCCACTATTCATATAAATGTCTCTCTTTTAGTGATTTAATTATTTTGATTAATGTATACGAACTCTAAAATAACGAAAACCAATGTTTTAGAGGTTATCCTTAGGCCAGAATCAGAGCAAAAGAAATATTCAATACTTTATAATAAGGTTACGCACTCTTAGCTAATATTAAGAGATGGGTAGGGCTCACATCAAGGCCTCCAACTCTAAACTTGTCTTAAAAAAGAAACGGCGTAAGTGGGGTAGAGGGTAGAGGTGGTGGTGGTCTCACAACTCAAACATGGCTACGGATATTATGACTCTTAGTTAACTTAGTTAGTTGAGTTATTCGAGTTACTTAACTTTTGGTTAATGAAGTTTTTTCATGTCTTTTATTCGCGATATAACTATATTTTGTTTTTTCCGGGACATCCAAAAATGGTTTTAATTAGAATTTTAAATAGCATTTAAGCGCTTAATATATGTTTTAAAAAAAAAGAATTTTTTTTAAAATTTAGGGTTTGTTTCGTTGATAATTAGTGTGTTTTAAGAGATGAGAACATTACATAACATAACGAGAATTATCGGAATCATTTTTTTCTCACTAATCATTAAAGTGTTTAACGATAGCACTTAAATAAGCTCTAAATATAACAGTAATTGTTTGAAGAGTTTGATTAAAACAGAAGACTTTTGCGAAAACATTAGTAACTAAAGTGGTATATAATGGCATCAATTGATGACTTACTCAACAAAAAAAATTCATTATTGATATGAAGAGCATTGCGAGGACTGACTACAGATAACTACTGGAAAATGATTTCATCATTACTGGCACTCATATACACCAAAAGACAATCAATATTTCAGTATTAATGAAAGATTAGTTCCCGACTAACGATTGGCTACGAATGCAAAAGAAAATTCATCAAAACATTGGACCAGAGATAGAGTTAATGTAATCAAAAACTGTTAATTTATAGTCAGGTCTGATATTCATGGCTCAGGAGAAGTGACTTTCATATTATATAACACGTTTTCAATAACACATACATAAAAAGAACGTTTAATCGCTTAGTTTGAGCCCAGAGTTCAATTCACACCCAAAATGGCAACAATTTTCACAACTTTTTTCATATTAATTGGTCGACAAAACATTAGCACAATTGTGATAATAAAAAAAATGTCTCTCTCTCTCTCTCTCCCTGTCTCTCTCTGCAATAAATGTAATACCTGTCCCTTATGTATAAGGGAAGAGTGTTTTCACACTTAAGTGCCAAAAAGGTTTTCCAACAAAACAATGACTGAACGCATCAACAAAAAGAGCGAAACGAAACAAATATTTGTCTGTAATTTCGAGTTAAAGACAAAACACAAAAATGTTTGAATTGTTTTTCCAAAACACTACTCAAACCCCAAAAGTTTTATTTTATGGCCGTTTAAATGAATATATAAATTAACTTCAAATATACCCATAATTGAAGAAAACAATAAACAACTGAATAACAAAAAACAGATTTTCTTTAAGTCAATAATATTTTTAAAGCTTTAATATAATAAAAACATTGAAAACTACTGAAAGCCTTTTCTTCACAAAAACTATTCATTCGATTTGATTCAATCGTTATTTTTAAAGAACAGAAGTAATCAATTGTTTAAAAATAAAGTCTATTTATTATATTTATTTTGTTATTTAAGTGAAACATAAATAAATGATAAAAAGAAAAGGTTTAAAGAAAAAGAGATTTCTCTCAAAAAGAAAAATAATTTTTGATTGAAAAGAGTGTTTGAGTGAAATGAAAGCGAAAGAAACGAATATAAATAAATCACAAAAAAAGAAATCTAATCAAATGTCTATCAGAAAGTAATAGTATTTTGTGTAAAATATCACTTCTAAGGCACAAACCTTAGGTTCTGTCTATACATCACAATAGAGAGGAAACACATGAAAATTGTGTAAAACTTGTGATCCAACTATTAAATTAAAAAATCTCAAAGACGTTAAACTGTAGGTAACATTAGAGAGAGGAAAGAGAGAGGGGAGAGAGAGAAAGAGAGATCAGAAACCAAAACACACCCAAAATAACATGATTTAGAGTCAGGAGAAGAGCACTGGGAGAATGATTGCACTATTTATTCATCTTTTATATCTTCTAAACGCCAATAACTCAGAAAACACCGAAAGTCTGGCAAATGATTAAAATTTTCGGCGAAAATAAAATATCAAAAATCTAGTGATCGAAGAGATCTCACATTATATGGGGTTTTAAAAATTAAAATACAACACAAAAACTATGAACTCAACTAAAGGCCAATTTTGAAGAATACCTGAGCCCAGAGCCACAATAGTGGCGGAACCGGTCATTAAAATTAGAAGTAAAATGAAATTAAGCGATAAAAGTATTCATTTATTATAATTTTTCTCAAATTAAAATCATATTCATTTGAATCACAATTTTAGTGTCCAATCAAGAGCTGACTTTAATCTATGAAAAATAGCGTAAAAATTACATACATTTCGCACACAATCGATAAATGAAATGAATTGATATGAGAGATACGGACAAAATATTTAATTCTGAACCAAAAAAATCAATTTCGAGTGCATTTGAAAAACAGTGAATATGAATAGAGAGTCAAATGAAATACAAGTGAATAAAGACATTAAAAATTGAAATCCACGAAAAAATCAAATCCCGAGAGAAAAGGAGATAAAGTATTGGTTAGAATGAAATCGGAATTGAGTTTTGCATAGATATTACGCCACTATTGGCTCATATAATCAGTGAAATCAAACTGTGATGTAGACCTAATTGCAAATGTTGGTCACGTCGTCTCTTCATTTGCACTCAAAGCCAAATGCATCAGAAATTGACAGCAAAACACAACCATAAGAATAAGACCAAAGAAAAGGCGAGAGAGAGAGAGAGAGAGAGAGAGAGAGAGAGAGAGAGAAGCGTTCGTTCACTTTCCCTTTAGAGGCAAAGCCTATCTGAGATGAGAGGCAGCGTTCAGTCTCTCAAAGTTGTTGTGTTTGGGCATAAATAATATTAGATAGAAAGGCCTCACACTCTCACTATCAATAAACTGCACACAAGGATATGAACTCTGGAAAGGGATGGCCACCAAATCAAAAAATAATGAGATTCTCTTTGAAAAACACTACAAACTATTAATTTTGTATCTGAAATGAGACCCAAAAATTGAATAAAATATAAAACGAAAGTTTAATCACAAACTCAAACAAAACTAAAAGAGAGAAAATTCTAATAAAACTAATTTTATTGAAAATATAAATACAATGAATTGAAATAATTTTTTTGACTGAAAAACGTTTCAAATCACTAATGATGTCTTCAATTAAATAAATAAATGAACGAATGAATACAGAAAAACACATAATATTTCTGCAAATTTCGAGTTTTGGCTCAAACTTTAGTTAAACATTAAAAGTTGAGAAAAAGCGAGAAATGTATTTAAAGAATAAGAGAAATATATAGACATTAAACGAAATTAGATTCGGAAAGTAATGTAATGTTAGGCCAACAGAAAAATTACTGCAAACGATCACATGAGACGATGAGACGAACGCATTCGACATTAAATTAAGTAATTTTATCGATTCGTTTAACTAATAAATTCAATTTTCAATGAGTGTAAGACATAAGACATATACTGAGTGTTGGCATCAGTTTCGCAGACATTTTTCATATGAATATATATATATATATTCCAAAACGTTATTATCATTAAATTTAGTTTTAAACATTAAATAACACAAAGAATTCTAAAATTAAAGGCAAATGAGTGGCGAACACAACACCAAATCAATTACCGAAAGGAAAGAAAAATTTCCAAAATTAAGTTATTTCTGAACAGAATAATAGCATCGCATAAATGCAGCGAAAAATGAGAAAATAAAGTCTTATAATTTAAAAAATGGATCAAATGTTTCAAAAAGAGACCTAATCTGATGATTATTCATAGGAAAAATGCTTTCATACTTACAGTAAATATCATTAGTGATGGCAACGATACGACTCCTCTGAATCTATTAGATTAGCGATTGTTTGCATAAACTTTTCCGACCGTGAAATCTGAAAAACAGACTTTCAGTTAATACAATAAATGAGAAAAAATGAAATGAATTTTTATGTGAAATACATTTATTTTCAATATATAACTACTCTATCATAACTTATATAATGATATTATGTATAATATAATAATAACTTATTACTGAGAGTCGAGAAAAGACATTAACTTTTAGTAGTAGTGTGTAGTGATTGAACACAAAACTGCAAGAATAGTGAGAAAAAAAGAGGACATTACCAGAAAAATAGCACTTATATTATCAAAACTACCAGATCTCGGAATCTAATATAAAATGGTCTTAAAATATACAGACATTGAGTCGAGTGAATGAGTGCCGGAGTCTGTGTTCTGTGTATTCAGAGATTGTGTTATGATTTGGCATTTGGTCCGAAAAACACAAAACAACAAAATAGGGAATCTGGCGATAGAACAGAACAGTTAGTGACTCGTGTCGGCCAAACATCGCAAAAACGGCCACAAATGTGTCATAACTGGATAAGAGATAATCACACAAATGGCAATCTGTTCAACAAAGACCTTAACACAACTATCGAAGAAGTGGTTGCCATTAAAGACCCAAAATATCCGTTCAATTCAATCAAGTGAACATCAAATGCCCTCATTATTATGTTATAACTCTTATATAAGAAGAAGAAAAGAAATAAATTTATTCTCAGTACTAACCAAAAGCCCTGATTCAGACCAAACAACACAATAACTAAAATTGAAATTTTCAAACAAATAGTCGAAATAAAATTGAAAACTAAGAGAACATCGAAACTGTAATAACCGAAAGGAAAGAATAGTTTTCTCTGTAAAAGACATAAATGAAAATAAAAGAGAAGAGAAAAATTGAAAAACATTTCTGTCGAAAACATTCATTTTTATGAACGTATAAACGATAATATAGTTATAATGCATTCAATTTTTATAACATAATTTTCAGACAAAACATTATTGAATTATAAAAAACACAACATTCGTGTCAATTGAAAATTAAACACAAATAACACTAAAAATAAAGTTATATAAAGTGAAGCAAAAATAATGAACACAAATAATAGACAAAAATATTACTAAATTTAAAGAAAAAGGAAAAAAATGCCAACAATTATAACGATTATAATAAAGAAAAACGTATAACGACTGCAAATTTTTTTTCTGAGAAATGTGTGAAGAGTTGACGCCTCATAAACTATTTGTTATTTAAGAAACGGTTCGGTACTGTTTTATGTTATCTCAGACTAACTGCCTGTTTATGGATCAGCATATCTTTCGGGTTATGATCTTTTGACTGTTTAACTAAATGCGAGAAAAACTTTATTTCGGAAACACATTTGTGGCTATGGATGAGGAATAACACTAAGAGAGAGATGAGGGGATCGACATATAGTTTAGAGAACATATGCCATCGTCTGCTTCTGTCAAAAATCTGTTTCGGTGGCTGTCATTGTGCTGAGAATGGCATTAGAAAATGGATAACTAAACACAAACACGTAAGGGAGGAGAGTCTGTGATGAGCAGCTGAGGAATGGCAACAGAGTGGGTATTCATGGCAAGAGTTTGCACTCTATTTAATCTGAAAGACTCGACATTATATAATAGGGACCATAACTGCTATAAATGCTATAAAATTGATTAGTTTTGTGTTCATTCATACAAATAAAAATATTTTGCTTTTCTTTTGATTTTTGAGACGAAAAATGGCAAAAATGAAACACATTTCTCGTGGAAAGAAAAGAATCGCTTAACTCAATAAAAAACTAAATTTTGCTTTTGTTAACAAAAATTAATGAAACGTTTGTCGTATAAAACCTTCGAAAACATAAAGAATACAAATATTGTTTGCCCTCAAAATCCGTTTCAAAACAAGAGTTTTCAAGAAAATTAATTTTTCTTAAATTTAATGATTGAAAAGTTTCGAATAGAAGTTTCGCCAAAAACTATTATATCTGAAAAGACACAAATGATAGCACAGCATAAGGAGAAAAAACTTGTTGTAAATGAATGTAGAAATTTATTGGTCCGACGGATAAAACAAAAGCTGAGAAAAAATGTGCGAAACAAAGAAATGACAGCAATATTTTCGATGTCAATAAAACTGATGACAATAAGTGTTGGAACGAAAGCCAATTACGTAAGAAATATAAAAACACCAGAATATAAAAACATAGAAAAATGGAGAAAAGGAGAGGGAGAGAGAGAGGGAGGGAGAGAGAAATGAAGGCAAAGATCTAAAAAACAGTAGTAGTGGTCGAACGCAACACAAATACTTACAATAAATCATAAAAAATGAAAAAACAAATTATTTATTGATATTAAAGATGAAAAAGAAAAGAAGAGACGGAAAATGATGTCTGAGTAGAGAGAAATAGACGAAAATAAATGCAAATTTGAGAGACAGAAAAATAAGAAAAACTATAATACATGTAATGATAATAAATTCAAAAGTATTCAAATCATAAAACAGGACATAAATAAAGAGCAAAAACAGTGAAAACGCAAAGAAACAAAAGTCGGATAACATTTGATGAATGATAATTGACTTTTTTTCATTTGCTTAAAAGGTTTGTGAGAAAACAAATTCCTTCCTCTCTTTCACAACACATATGTTTAGTCAAAACACACGTAAAAGAAATGAATCGACAAAATAGAAAATTTAGTAGAAATTCAATCAAAAAATTTCCCCAAATATTAAGGATTAATATATTTACCAAAAAAGGCATAAAATCCCAGAAAAGCGATTTTCGTAACTAAACGTTAAGGCATTTTAGAAATAAATTCAAAACTTTACTTAATTTGAATTCAGAGTAAAGTCGTTAACATTTAAATACTTTTCAAGAAAAAGGAAATGAAATTTTTGTTGAGGAAAAGACTAACGAAAAATAAATACAATATTATATAAATGTAAATTCAGGCGAAAAATTGGGGAAAGGCTTTCATTCAAACCAAAGATGAGTGAAATTTGAATTTTTATTTATAATTTTCAACAAAAAGAGGAAAAATAATCGAAAGCCGGAGAAGTAGTGACAAAATGAGAGATGAAAATTAGAAATACTAAAAACTACTTTAAACTATTTTAAAATCACAAAAAAATAAAATATAATAAAATTCAAACAAATCTATAACTTTTTTTAGCGACAAAGAGAGTAAAGTATATAATAAAGAATTAGAAAATAATTATTCAAATATTTTAAAAGCAATGAATGACTCGATTAAAGGACAAACAGATTGAGAGACGCGAAGAGAACTTTAATTTGAATGTTGAGTGAAATATAACATTAAAAAGAGGGGAAATTTAAGAGAGGAGAAAAATCTTTTTTTTGAGTGCAGTCATAGCATATGAGTGCCAATGAAAACCATTTTGAGCTCAGCATGGATTCAAAAATTGGTAAAATACCCCCCAATGAGAGCAAATGAAACGTTTTTCGGTGAATGAAATTGCATTTATATAAAGAACTTTTTGCGCTTACAATGAATTACTGACGCAAACAGTGAAAGACTGGTCCTCTAAAGTAAGACTAAGTGAAAAAGTACTGTAAACGAGTGCTGTGCTTATAATATGAAGATTCAAAAAACTGCAAACATTGGACCGAATTGAATATAAAAGAGATGAACGAATGAATGCACTCAACAGTGGTGTAGATCTCAGACACACATAACAACAAACAGTGAGAGAAAGAGGTCTGAGCAACAAATACGGACGTTATTACGATTTTCAACAGTTATTCAGATAATCGATCGCAAAGAGAGAGAGAAAGAGACCAGAGTTTTAGCATTTGATAATAAGCTGACAAAAACATAACTATATTTCCCATAAAATGTAAACAAAAAATCTCTAATCGATTAAATGGTGTTTTGATGTAATAATAATTACAAATAATTTATTATAGAATAAGTTTTCAAATAAATTATTCAAAATTTATGAAATATTTCAAATCAATTCACAATTTAAGTAAATATTTGAAAACAAGAATCTAAAGAATGGAAATATTGGTTCCGCCACTTGAGTGGTCTGTTTGAGAGATCACATAAACTATTTGAGAGAAGAGGGGCAAACAGAAAAGAACCAAACATACAGAAAATTTTTGGTTCTTTTCAAACAAAAATCACTGAAACTTATAAAAGTAGAGTTCTTTCTGTGAAACAGTCAGAAAATAAGCCCAAAATACGGTTTAATAACACATAGAGTAGAGTAAAGCCATTCTCGGACTTTGAGTTTAAACTCTGTTAAGACCTGTGAGCTCTCGGAACGCCTTCTCTGACAGCAAAAAAGAGTAGTCATTTGTGTCTACAGTATCGCCGAAAAACCCTCTTTTTGTGTCTCCCGAGAGAATGACTTGAAGTGAAGTGAAAAGAGAGGAAAATCTAAATTAAATTGTTTGCCACAGAAGACCACTATTCCAATGATATGCTAAACGACAGTCATATAAGAGTATAAGTGGTATAAGAGCGCCAAAAGATCCACAAATACCTGAACTCAACAGTTTTTAGGGCCAAATATTTAAATGTATTTCATTGTATGTCTACTATATTAGTGTATAGCCATTGGTATTACAGGTAATGTATTCCTTTGGTCTGTCTGTCAAACTGTTCTGAGCTGTTATTTGAAGAAAATCGAAACATATATTTATGCAAATAATTAGAGAAAACACAATAATATTTATGTTAAACGAGTTTCAAAAGAAAATTATTCCAAAAGAAAAGGCTAACCAACGATGGCTTTCAAGACTAAAAAAATGCATAAATATTATGACAAGATTTAAGACTCAATACATAATAATTGAAGAATAATCTCATTATTGCGAACACAACACACATGAAGACAGACCTAAACAGCAGTTTTTCAGCTTATCGTTTATGCAATGGTATTCATTTCATGTATGAGAAAATACATCCAAGAATAACATCAAACGATATAACAGACAAAAACGTATTAAACCAAAGCAATCAATAATACAAAGAATATATTCAATAAAATGATTGAATGCATAGCAGAGCAAAAGAAGTCACAGAAAAAAGTCATTTATAACAAATACAACAAATGATTTGCAGACAAAAAATAAGTGTAAGAAAAACTGTGAGAAAACTGTGAGAGAACTCAAAAATAATAGAAAAAACTAAATAAACAAAAGCCTTATATTTGAACAAACATTAGTCGAAGAAAGAGATTATTATAAGCGTTAAAAACTTCTCATTTCTATTGAATGTATTAATTCAAACACAAACACCAATTTATACAATAATAATAATAAACACCGAATAACTATATTTCCATAGAATTAATATCGAGTGAACTTTACTCGAAAAAAGTACATCAATTGTATCTAAGATCAATAGACAAACAATACATATTGATTGAGCAAGATTCTATATTCTGGGGCACTTGTGATAGGTCACTAACCTCTATATCAGAATAATTTGGCGAATAAATTGATAAGAAATATAGATATGAATGAATTGAAATGAAATGAGCGCTAATTCGGTAATAAAATTCCGATCAGTTTCTCACAGAAAGTAATGGTTCACAAAACACGTCCGACTGAATGTCAAAAAACGTGGACACAAATAAACAGATAAATAAATAAACCGACAAATAAACCAGAATTTTGGTCAACACATGAAATGACTAATGGCTTCAACTATTTCTATGGACACACTTTCAGATCACATACATTTGAGAAACAGAGAGAACTCAGTTCTAATTCATTGAATTTATAGTTGAGTTTTTGTCGCTTATCTATTATTATTATTATTATATTATATTAAACATTGAATTAGTATTCAGTTTGTGTTCAACTGTTTCGACTAAAATTCAATAAAACTACTCTTTGGTATTCGTAGGACAGATCTGAAAAAAAACTAAAAGTCCGTAAACCTAAACGGCTATACAATGGATATACTAATGGATTAAATACAACAAAACATTTTTAAAATAAAGAAAATACAGACAAAAACAGAGAATAGATATGACTTTTATAACTATGAAAACAAAGATATAGTATTAAACTAAATATTAAAAAGAAATGTAATTATAGAGTGAATGGAAATGTTATTTCATTACTAATGAAAATAGCATTTAATTACTGATTTTGAGAAATACTAAAACAAATAAACATAAGTTTTACACTATTTTACTAAATATAAGCTAAAATCAAAAAAATCAATGGTTTCTAAAAATAGTGTAAATCAAAGCGGGAATTAAAAATAAGTTTATCCTTAAATGAGTTCAAACTTCTCCATAAACAATGGTATTCACAAATGAAACTCAAACTCATTTTGAAACTCAATTTATGTTTGACTCAGTTGAGTTTGAGACTCAAACTTTACTCAATTTTACTCTTTAACTAACATTAACTAACATTACCCTGTCCAAAATCATGAGTTCAATCGTTTTAGGCCTAAGTGACCCATATATTTTCTATGGGTGACAAGTACATGGTACATATCATATGTACTTTTGGACAGGATAAAACTAACATTTTACGTTTCATTTATGAATACGACTGTAGAGTTGGGTTTTGGGTTTGGACTCTAAATTGAAATCATAGGAAAATTAAAACACAGTTTGGGCTCAGATTTCAATTGAGTTAATATAATATATTATGAAAGGAATCCATTTAAAAATATTCAAATAAATTTATTTTTATAAAGTATTTAATTTTTGTTTCAATTAATTTTGAAAATTGAGAGCAAAAGATAAGAGAAGTCAGAAAATAAGTTAATAAACGATAATTATTTGATATAAATCTTAACTTATATTTAAAGGAATTGATGTAAAACTAAATAAGACTATAATTGAGTCTATTTTAAGTCAACCAAACGATTATTAACTTACGATTTGATGCGAACTTCCTTTCGGTTCGTATAATGTATTCAAAAACGACAGAATCTTAAAACTTCTTCAGTCAATAAACCAAAAGTCGAGGCATTCGTACAAACATTTAGAGTTTTAAAGTCTTTTAAATTATAGTTATTTTTTTATTAAATAATAATTTGGAAAAGAGTTTAATCTAAATATCAATGAATTGATTCATTGAGTGTCGATTCAATTGATTTTTTGATAAATTGACGAAAAAAAACTTTTTTCCTTAAGATTTAAATCACAATAAAATTCAAATGAAAATTGAGTCCAAATTTGCGTCAAAAGAAGTTTCTTAACAAAAGAGTTTTCAAATTTCTTGAGGTCTTCGAGAGATATTCAAATTGAGGGCCAAAATTGAAAAACGATTTCTTGAATATCGAAGTATTTTTTTGTGAAAATTTATTCAAACGATTCACTTATTGTTTTTACAGTCTTTTAAATTTCTTTTTAAAAGACTTGCGTTTAAAGTAAACAAAATCCAAATGTTTTTCAATTTCTGATTCAATTCTTGAAAATAAATAAAAACATTTAAAAAATATTTGAGTCTTAAACAGAAGTCTATTTAAAAGTTTAATTATTTGATGAAAAAACACTTAATTAGTATTTTTACAAATCATTAAAATTTATTAAAACAGACTTTGAATAATGCAATGAATGCACAGAATTATGAGAAGTGTTTCAAACAAACAAAACTTGTTTCCCACAGAGTTATGATTTTCAATGCAATGATTGCGATAACCGATAGTCTGTACCTTAGCTTTGAAAGCCTAAACAAGACTGAAGTTAAGGACTGAGGACTCGCATCGCATACCAAAACCAGATTCAGCGCTTTATCAGCACTGCCTCACTCTTAAGGCAATACAATAATAACGTCTATGAAAACACTTTGCTTTAATTCTACCTGATATATCTTTAAATAAATATACTGCATCCATCCAATTTATTTAACATTTATAATCATGTTAAAAGTAAATTAACATTCTTATTTATTATTGTTTTATTTTATTTATTTAATATTTATATAATATTTGTTTATTAAAAATATGTTTTCACTCATATTTTTAAGCGTTTTAAGTGAATAACTTTTGAACTACGAATCAAAAACAACGTAATGTGAGAGCAATAAAATAGAACCTTCTCTTCGTTCAACGATAGTAATAACTTTATAACTATAGTTCCACCGAATAGTTATGTTATTAATGAACAAATTATATCAGATCTAATTAAGTGATTTGGGCTGAGCGCAGGTAAATTCCTGTTATGATATAAGTGTTGGCAGAGTTTGTACAGGTAGCTTAACATGGATAGGAAGTGGAACTAATTGATTGTCTGAATCATCCAAAACCTATTGTAATGAGAGATCATATCGACCTTCAAATCATACTTTTCATAACGAAAGGGGTTTTTAATGATTGACTCAAATTCTAATTATAATAAAAGCATTCGTTTAAACCCAAAACCGACAAAAGTTTGCATTGAATGCAAAAACCATTCTTTAAAACTTATGAAAAGTGAGACTCATTTTGAATATCCTCTGATTCATAACAATTGCGGGGATTTTTAATTTGAAAAGTTTAGGAAAGACATGAAAGACATGCAAAACATGCAAAAAGTAGTTTTAAATGAAAACGCATTTCCACGAATAAAATGAAGTGATAATAATTGGAGTCCTTTCTATCTCTTTCTCTCAAACCATTGGTCAGACATTGTTTGCGTGTCTGAGACTAAAATTTTATTCAAATTTATAGTCATTTCACTCGCACTGTCTGTCTATTCCTATGTTTTAAATGTCAGACCTGTGCTCTAACAAAGAGGAGTTATGTTGAATATACATAAAATGAATGTGGTCGTCCTTTCTTACCGTATAATATTTATTCTGTCTCATGCACTCAACTCCTGGTTTATATAAAATTCTTTATGAAAATTACCCGATTCTGTGTTGGAGCACATGTTTGAAATTACACTAAAAATGTTAAGCATAAGAATGCGTGCATTACTTTAATTGGATGGCACTCTCTCTGACTGTTCGCTCGAATATAACAACTGAAACGACTGTTTCTCTACTTTTTTTTGGTTGTTTTGCATCTCTTTAGTGCCGAACAGTCATCAAA
The DNA here is from genome assembly GCA_034695785.1 of Galumna obvia. NCBI lineage: Eukaryota > Metazoa > Arthropoda > Arachnida > Sarcoptiformes > Galumnidae > Galumna > Galumna obvia. Next base: position 28,670 of record JAQFZM010000086.1, read on the forward strand.
AAGATTAGTCTCTGAGAACCAAAAACTAATAAATTAACGAATACTTAATTTTTGAGTTTCTGTCGGAAAACAAATAAAAACAAAAAATACAGAAAACTTTTCTGTTAGTCTCTGGGAAAGAGAGGGGAGAAAGAGAGGGCATATTCTGAACCAAACGATTAAAGGATTAAAAATAGACAGTCATATAGAGTGAAAGACAAAACAGGAGTCGTTATACCATTTCTTTTGCTCGGAATAGTTAGTGTGAACCTTATGACTGAGGGTTTCCAGCGATCCATAACTGAAAGCTAAGAGAAAAATGTGAATTAAGTGAAGGACTGGGTTTAGAGTCAGTGCTCTCGATGTTTGTTATATGAAACCAAATGAGAAAAATGCATTAATAAAGAGAACTCACAATAAAGTAACAGTTATGGAGTGCCTTCAAAGTGGAGACTCTCCTCTAGTCTTAAGAAAATAGAAAATATAGAGAAACGAATAGAAAAACACTTTTGATGTCAGGACTCAGAAATGAATGGGAATAAAGAAGGAGTGGGAGAACCAGAAGAAGAAATTGACAAAAAATAAGAGCAATACTAATATACGAATAAAGTCCACATAAAGTAGTGATTGAAAAGAGCAGTATTTGATAGAGAGGGAAGACAGCAATAATGTTGTGAACTCTATCTATGCATCATTACACCCAACTGTTTGCCTCTCTGTATGTCTGTCCCTAACCAACTGTACAGATAGTTTTGTGTGCCATCTCTAAAATACTACCGAAAAAAATGGCAAAATCTCTTATTTTATTCCCCAATTATTTACGTATTATAGTCTCAGAAGAGATGAAAAAATTGATTTTGAATTTAAGTTTTTTGTGTCCATATTTAATGTGAAAACTTAGTTTCTGCGCATAAATCAAAAGTATAACAACTCTTCTAATATTCAAATTTTAGTCGATTTTTAATGAGAGTAACAAAAAGTTAAGATAATTGTATGCAATTTTTAGTCTTAATTTTTCCTTCAATTAATTAAGAGTTCAATAGAAAACTTAATTATTCTTAATGTTGAACGAGAAGACCAAAGCACCTGCTCTACGCTCTGGTAGTCATTATGCAGAAATGGCGATCCTTTACTAACAACACTGAATTGTATTCTCTATTTTCACTTTTATTTAAGCCCTAATTATTTTCATTCGAAACACTAAACGGTAATAAATAAAAAGAAAAACACAAATGAACCTAAAATTGAGAATAAGAAAAGCCTTTGCAAAGAGGATATACCGAAGCACAGTCTGAGCGCTTAATTAACTTTTTCTTCTGTTCATAACAGCACTGAAACAGCACTGGTATCCTCTGATTGGATACACAACATCTACTTTTATCAGTATTCGCGATCATTAAATAGTGCACTAATTGCTCTAAAATGTCCAAATTATAGAAGATTTGGATTCAATCAAATGATAGAAACAAACAGAAACACAAAAAATTCAAATTCAATTCCAAAAGAATTAAAGACAAACTTCTAAAGATTCAGTTAATGATGTCTTCGGGAGAGAAGAAATTCATTTATATTTTATTTCTGAAGATATGCTCAAAAAAGTTCCGAATTTTCTTCATTTTTGATCCAAAGTTTTAATTAAAAAATTTTTAGGAAAAAAAATTCATAATAAAAAGGAAAGGAAAGAGAAGTCCTGTTTTTTGATTAGATTTTATTCAGAACAACAAAAGTAAAGTATCGATCGATTGCAAAGAAAAGTAGTATTTGAATGAATTGCTTTACAATTAGTCATATGTGGCATCGATTATGAATCAATCTTTTTGTAAAACTAAAACTTTACTCTCAAATAAAAATCTGTCAGAATTTTTAACATCACTTTCAGGAAGTTTTTTCTTAAACAGAATTCTCTCTCTTTTGCTCTCAAATAAGAAAAATTGGTTTTCGCGCAGATTTTTAGTGATTTAAATCTTAAAATATATCTGAACTCAAAGAACATATGGAATGAAAATGAATTGTAAATTGATTTTTGAGATAAAACAACAAAATAGGATTTTTTGTAATCAAAAACGCGTTTCAAAGTTTGCATTTTGAGCGACAGATTCAGAGCTAAAAGAAATTAGTATTCAGTTGTAAGAAATGTTTCGTAATTTCTTAATAATCTTCAGTGAAAGAACCGGATTATCAAAGAATGCATTGTTTGACAATTGATTGCATGGTGAACCAATTTATTTAATACATATAACATTGTTAAGAGCTTTCGATAGCAAACAAATAAGCAGATTATTATCGGACTTAAAATGTAAGCCAAGAATTAAGCCAAAGATAAATGAATTTTCAATTGATTTTCTGTGTTTCGCCTAAATATTACAATGAAATTTGTCACTCAGCACAGCATAACTCCGGAATGTATACATTGTTATTCATAAATCATTGTCTAAACTGAATGATAAGATATGGTTTGCCATCAAATTCGCAAAAATTCAATTCAATTTAATACAATTCACGTGAAATGTTTGCCTCAAATTTAATGCAATTCTTTTGAGTAATTGATAATAATTTTTCTCTTTTCAGAAAAAATATATTTCTTTTCAGACAAAATAATAAATTGTATTCCGATAACAAACAGAATAATATTATAAGAGTTTGGTTAAAGGATAGGCGTGTATTGAATATTGATTTGTCAATTACCCAAACATAGCAGTCATTCAATATGCGAATCGAGTTTTTTCATATTCACGTCTATTACAAGAAAACCACTTAATGTATGCAAAATATTTCTGTTTCTCAATATTAAGATATCGGTTAAAGATATTTAAATTTTTCTTTTCATTTGAATCAAATGTGTCTCTATTTTGACATTCAATGATTGATATGAAAAATATTTGGAACAAAACTTATTTCATAACTAAATTCATAGAAATTCATTAATTCCTTGGATTTAATCCAATGACAATATTATCGATGAAGAGTTATAACTTAATTACATCCATATTAAGCGAAATCATATAAAAATGACTTTTTTCCGGATAAAATGTTATATTCGTAGAGAAGGAAAGCGAATATCTTTTATATATTTAGGAAAAGGCAATAAAGAGTGTGATTGTGAGCACTATTCATATGATAGGACTGAAGGCATTTTGTTGGCTTCGAACCACACACTAAAGTTTGTGCATAGATTAGACTGCTATGGATGGAGAGCTGCTTCAATATTGAACAGAACATCGAGTGAATGCAAAAATGTCTAAATTAAGTTATAATTGACTATTGCTTTGCGTAAGTGTTTTGTAGAGCAGACAGAAATGTGTGTCTATTGATTTGGGAATTCGCAATCAAATTCTGTTTCGTTAGACAACACTCCATTCGCTTACAGTTAGAACTATACCATAACTAAGAGTTTCTTCAAATTAGGAATAGAATTATTAGAAATGAAATCACCAAGGCTCGATCGATCAAACAATGCAAGATTATCTTGAAATACCCGCCCACTCATCACTGAATCACAAACACTATACTACAAGACTATCACTTCTAATGCTTTTATCCAATAAATTGTGTTCTCATATTTAATTAATTAATTTAAATATAAGAATATAACACTTTTTGTCATTTTATAAGATAAGTGATAGGCCTTCATCTACTTTTATTGGCGTCACCTTGCAACTTATAATTAACTTGAATGTAATAGATAGTGGGGTTATATATAATATAGAGTCTGTATTATAGACATTCTTTAATTTTTAATTTTGTTGGTTGAAAGCTATTCATTGATATGAATTGGATTATTATTAGCACTAAAAGAGTTTTTATATTTATATGAATATATAGTAATAATGACTTTCATATCATTAAAGAAAATATCGGAAAAATCATAAGAAATGCCAAAAAGATTACTATTAATAATAATAAGCAAAAGAAGATGAAAAGACTTGACTTTATCCTCAACTTATTTCTCAGTTAATTTGACTCTAATTTTATTCTTTTTATTCCATATATTTTTCGATGAAATGCAAATAAAGTAAAAATTTTCATTATATTCGAAAAATGAAAGCAAAATATCTGTTGATATTTGAGAAACGAAATGAAATGTGAATAAAATGTGAATAAAATTATTTTTTCACATCCATATGACAGTCAAGTCATGACTCGAGAAAAGTTTTGCTCAAATGGTTTTCATATTTGATATTAAATTCTGTTCCAAATATATAAAACTTTTTTTTTCAAAAAATGGAAAAACTGTGTTTTTATCAAAAATATGGCGAAAATGTAATAAAGTTCTCAAAGCGATGTTCAAAATACAAATTAGATGCGAAAACAAGGAATAAATGGCTAATAACCTAATGTGTCATTTCATTCATTTGCCACTAAATTCTTGACTCAATTTTAAAACGAAATATGAATTTTGAAGAAATTCTTATTATGAGTTGTTGTGAAGAAACTATAATTTCATCGATCAGTTAGGAATTCAAGTCGTCATCTCTTCAATTCATAGAACTTGTGCTCAGGAGAGCATCACTTTTAAATAGTTCACTCATCCGTCTATTCATTTCTCAATTTCTTTGGTGTTATTCCCTCTCCAGTACTGTGAATGATGTTCTCCTTTTTTTGATGAATTATTGGAGTTTTCAAAATTATCTTTCAATTCATAACTTCGATGACTCGAAATATAATTTTTCAAATATTTTCTGTCTATTCTTTAGATGAATGAATAGAGAATTCAAATTTTTTTGTTTATCACTAAATTCTTGTCCTAAAAACAGTTTGAATAAAAGAAAAGGAGCGCTAAAATTGGATCAATAGGTGAGAGAGAGTCAGTTGACTGACGAAAAACGAATGTTTTACTCCAATACTCTATTTGTTTGGAATAACAGAAATTGAAAATAATTGACTCTTTGAGTGACAGTAAATTGGATTTTATTTGTGTAAAACTTATATCAAATCTATGAAATACTTATTGTCCGATCGATACGATGGACACTCAGATCTTCAGTATATAGGAAGTGGTTTCAGACTTCTCTAAATAAATATCGAATATTCTATTTTATAAATTGAATTCATTTTTAGAAATGCATTAAAAAATATTCAATATTTGGCTCAAAATATAGTTCTTATTCTGGAATACTTTGAATACGACTTTACATAATATCGATAACAGTTCTGAAGCAATAATTTTCGGGTCATTTCCGTCACATGTATTTTGACATCACTTGCCTATAGGCCACACTTTTTTGGACGTTCAGTAAAAGATGAAAAAGAGAGAGAAAATTAAAGTTCGGCACAAATTTTATCACAAAATTACTATTTTGTACTTCTTTTCTATAAAAAGTTCGTTTTTAGTGCATCTGTTTTTTGCCTCTCCTTTCAAATAAAAAGTTCATATAAAAGGATTTTTGATCTCAGGATTATTGGCGCTCAAAGGTATAGATAGAGAGCCTCTTAATTATTTATGAATCTTCTATTCATTAATCTTTTCGATGGCTTATATTTAAAATACTTTACGGTCGCGCAGATCAATAGACAACATATCAAAAAGAGTGCGATAGTACTGATCATACATATAGAGAGAGGGGAGATATGACGCGCAAAATAAAAAATGATTATTTGCCAAAAAACTAATAGAAAAGTCGTTTATTGTTTCTCATATTGTTTTATAATAAGACTCCTCACAGCTATTCATAACTATTCAAATGAATCGATAAATGGTTTGAGAAATATTTCACATTTGAATTAATCCATCAAAACATCAAAACATTCAAAAGAAAATTTCTTTTGTGTTTAAATTAATAAATGAGTTTCAATCCATTCCTCTTTTATTAAAATATTTGAGAAATTAAAAAATTATATCCGTTTTGAAGCACTTCTCTCATAATAGATGATAAGGTTTTCAATAAATTAGATTTATATCCAAGTCTTGTATTGAACCCTTCATTAATGATCTATCATAAGAAGGCTTTACCTCTGGCTCAGCACACCTACTGTATATTTGATGTTTCTGTGCATTTGAAAAGTGCTAACACTTTTGGTTGATTAGATGTAATAATAAATTAATCATTGATTAATAACAGAGTAGAAGACCAGAAGAATTACACTAATATTATACCAAATGCTGTGCAGATGAGAAGTAACACAACTTATGAAATACATTGACTTAATAATTACTCTCATATATTATTGGGAAGGCTTTCCATACCAGAAGTCATATTCGAAAATAAGTTATATAAATGAGGAACAAATGCTAATAAACAGTAAAAACCTTTGAGTTGTTGTAGTGGTGAACAACCAGAGAACTCCTCATATCTGTAATAAACTCAGACTAAAGTCATATAAAGCAGTTATCGTTAATATAAACATATCTATAAAAATAATGTGAATTTTTGAATATTTTCAGTTCATATAATATAAAACAAAAATTTCATAGAATATCCTTCACTGAAATATCACTAAAATATGGTTTTAATTAATTTTTATCGCAGGCCTTACAGATCTCAGCCGTATTAGCCCTCAGATATCAAAAACGAAATATAATTTGTTTTATTTATGAATGTCTTCCTATCATCGCCCAAAAACTCACTGAAAATGTTTGACTCTTTTCATGTTTAGTTCTCTCTCTCTCTCTCTCTCTCTCTCTCTCTCTCTCTCTCGTCATCGGTTTGTTTAATAGAGAATTGTATTCGTTTGTAGTATTTTATGAGTAATGCATTTGGAATAAAGCCGTTGCGTTGAGAGTGTTTTGTAGACAAACTCTTAATATTTATAGAGAAAGCAAAACATAGTTTTAGCAAAACTTATGTAACGATCTCTGGGGTAATGAGAGAATGCATAGAACGAGTGCCAAACAGACCGCTCTTCTATCGATGTTATGATTTGAGTCTTAGGCCTACGAATGGTTTGGCAGCGCTTTTAAAGACATCAGAATATTGAAGGCATAACAGAGTCGAAGGCAAACGAATTGCTTTCGGATTCAGAACTGCTTAAAACAAAAATCTCTTCAGGGATTCCAATATAAAGGTTCGATTCGAGAAGAAATGGTTCACAAAACGGGAGAAAATCAAATTCACTCGTCTTCTGGAGTACTCATAAATGGACTTTTAATGAGCACTCGATTCGAATAAAGTTTTGCATAATTAGATAAATAAAGTATTTGAATAAATTTAGTTTCGTTTTTATGATTCACTCATTTTTATATCAAAAGCAAAAGAGATTCGAATAAATAAATATTTTATTGACTCAAATATGAATAAGAATACCGAAAGACTATCTATAGGACCAAAATTAACTATCAAACTATTTTAGTATTCATAGCTTTTGTTGCATATTATTAATCAAACAATTTGTCTGACAATTGAATTATTCATTCATTTCAATAAAATTAATTTGAAAATTAAGTCAATCGTTGAAAATATAACTCAATTAAGTTCTGTTTCACTAAAGTTTTACACAAATTTAAGTGAATTCATTAAAAAATAACTAATTTATCTGAAATCCAGGCTTTCAGTTGACGTAACTCTACATTCAATTTAATTATGATTCCTATAATCAAATTATTTAAAGTTTACTTAAAAGTGAATCACTATCTCTGGTAAATCACAAAACTTTAGTTAAAGCTCTTGAAAATTCTTATAATTTTAAATTTTGTGCCAAAAAATCAAATTTAAATAAAATTTATAAGATTTTAAAAATTTAATACAATTTTGTTATCCATTCAAAACGAGACACATGAGTGCTATTTATTTTAATACTGGACTTAAATTTCATTATACAGAAAACACTTACAAAAAAATGAAACTAAAATAATCTTATTTTTTGTTTTGATGATAACGACTGACACTATGAGAGGAGAAAACTGCCAAAAATATTCCACAAAATAATGCAATTGTTGTAAAACAGCATTACTTCTATAAATTTAAAGGCAATAGTAATTTGTAACATAAGTCATGAAATCAAACTTTTTTTATATCCTTTTTAGAACTCAAAGAATAAGTACTAAAAGAATAGAAAGATTGAAAAACGATGAGAGAGAGAGAGAGAGAGAGAGAGAGAGAGAGAGAGAGAGGGGAGAGAGAGAGAGTAGTCTATCAGTTCTTTGATGTTTTGATGGAAGAGAAAAATAATTTGAAAAAAGAAACTGATCGAAGAACAGAATGAGAAAAGTGAAAGCAATCAAACAAATCAATTTCAGTTTTTTGGTTTTGCGGAATGCCTTCGCATTTATTTTTAGATATCAAATAATATGACAAAAAGAGATAACATTTTTAAAGCCAAACTCAGTATAAATAAAAAGATGTATCGGTTGAGTGACTTTTCTCATGTCATATCAATAGGAAAAGAGTGTAGCAATGGTTGACTTTTTAATAATAATAATAATAATAATAATAATAATAATAATGAAAAATCGTTAAAATTCCGATAGAATTGAGGTCTGAGACGACAGTTAGACTTAAAGAGAGCTTTAAGTGAAAAATATCATTATTTCAATGGCTTTTTATATTAAAGAAATTGATTTTTAAAATTATATATTAAAAGGTTTATTCAATTTCTTTGGCTTTAATTTTATTGATAATAAAAGAGAGTAATTCCGAGACTTCAATAAAGTGTTTCCGAAGTCCAGATAAAGAAAGTCTTGTTTCACATTTTGAGTGATGTCTTAATGAAGTAATGTTAACACCTTTTACTTTAACTTTTGTCAGAAATTTTCGTTATATTGATTGAGAAATCAATCGAAAGCAAACATTTTTTCTCTCATTCTCTCTCTTATTATGATTTGTTGAAAAGAGTGACTTTCAGTCAGTCTGTCATTGAGTGCATGTCTTTGGGATAAAAGCGACTCTTAATTGAAGTTCTCTCTTAAGTGCAGCAAATGATGACTTCGATCGCATCGATCGATACATTTACTAATAGACAGATATATTTAATCAAATACTTTCTATACGTTTGCAGAAAATACTTCTAATATTGAGTTTTGCTGAGAGTTTCGAATAATTACTTATCTTTAGTTAGATATGGATTTATAAAAAGATCGATAATTTTATCAATTATTTTGTTCCCGACTTATAATTAATAGCATTTACTCAAAGAAACTAAACATAAATATATTTGTGCTATAAATTAGTGATTCATTTCTGTTAATTAAGTGATCGGTTGAAACATTTTCTAATAAATTTTGAATAAATTAATGGATTCTTTACATCCATTGCATGAATTCTACGCATAATTTCTTCTAAAAATGATTAGAAAATTATTTTGAACTCAGAATCGAAACGAATGATCGGAACATAAATTTGAATATAAATTATCAATAAATTATCGGTCAATAACTTAGAAGTTCTTCAAAATATATCCTCAAAAATAAATTTCTATCAAAAATTTGTTTTATTTGGAAAACAAATTTGAGAATCACTTATAAGAGGTCCACACTTTAGACACGCAAATGGAAAGGCGTATCGTATGATATATTCTTGTAAGCAATCTGTGGTCTAAATTATTATAAACAGATTCGCATTTGATTTCAATGCATAACTTTATTGAGGAAGAAATGAATCAAATTGTGGTTCGCATCGACACAATGCAGTACTTCCTTATAACTCACAATTTAAGTCAATTTTGTCATCATTTGACACTCAATTGAGTTATTATAGTCTATTTCCAACGGAAGAGATGTAACTTTCAATATTTGATTCGAAAATCCATCAAAACTTTCAGACATAAAACTGAATCTAATAAAAGCATCAAGTTAATAATAGTTAATAATAGTTAATAATATTTAATAAAAGTTCATATCAAGCAATTTTCTAACAAAAGTTGATTTTCAAAATTTTTTAATACATTTCGGGTATTATATCTTAAAAGGAGTCAGACCACTCTCTTTATTGGCAATAATAACCGCTCTTTCAAAGTCATAGAGACCTTGGATTATAAGAGTCATTCCTTCATTCCCTCCAATGATTATATAAAAGTGGAGTTTTGCTGACAAAAGCGATTTTAATTATTTTTTGTTTTAAACAAAATTCTAAGTATTATTAGAAATTGGCTGAAATATTGTCAAAATAACGTTAACTTTTTGGTCAATATTTGCCGAAAAAGTGATTTTTATGTGAAAAAGTAGAGAACTTTGTGATGATTAATGAATATTTTGCCAAAAATAATAATTTGCATAAAAGAGTTTATATGCGATTCACTATTATTTAGTGTTTTTTCTCCCAATCTTTAATATAATTAGGATCGGGGGGCGAATCAGGAAAATATGGATTTCTGTTAACACACCCTTTGCTTTCTATAGACTTTAGGAAAAGTTTGGCTCAAATAAAAGCCGAAAAGACTATAAATTAAATTATTTGAGAAAATATGTGAATTCATAACTAATAATCATTTATAAGGAACGCAGAAATTAAATTATATCTGAAATTATTGTCTTTTTTAGTCAAAATATTAATCAAAATTTTATTGAAAACTTCAATTCATTAGTTGACTCTTGTCTTCATTTAATGAAAATATATTTTTCGTCATTAAATTGCTTTCAATAGAAAATTAATTTTTAGTAAAAACCATATCTAAAGTCAATATTCAGTTTAAAAGAGTAAAGAATAGAAAAGACTGAATTAAAGCCAATATATTAAATGTTAATTATTTCAGTTTAGCGAATGGTTATGTGAAGCCTTGTTTTCGGGTTAAGCCATTGGGGAAAATAGTTTTGTTAATAAAATATTGTTAACTAAATATATTTTTAGGCAATTTTTACGTCAATTTTAATGCGAGAAAGTTTTGAAAATATGGAAAATTGAATCATATATTCATTAATAAAATTTGCATCAAATTTCCAGTGATGGCCAACATTTTACTTATTCCGGTCATCACTCATTTCTCACATTTCCTTTAAAAATGAAAATTCAAGTAATCATATTAACTACTATTTTATCTGTCGTTGAACTTTAAAGTGTCGATGAATTGCTTCGATCGTTGTATTGATTGTCATTTTTGAAGACTAATAAAAGATAATTATATGATATTATCATTTAAATTAAGATCTCATTAAATGTTCACATTTTTGTCGATAAACATTATCGAAGTATTGCGAAAAGGCATAAAACAGCCAAAATATCCTTGTTCATCCCTTATCTCATAGCTGTTCATCATAGTTGAGTCTGTGTCAGTTCAGACAAATTGAAGGGTTCGCTCATTCTATAGATCTGCAAATCATGTTTAGACCGTTCAGAGGGTTCAGAGGAATGAGACCCGCATTCAATAAAAATTTATTATTCAATAGTTTTGTTGCATTAAATCATAAATAAACTGAAATGTCGTAAAAATTTAATCGATTTTTATTTGTTTTGATTTCAAATTCAAAGGAACTTCTGTTCAAATAAAAGATAGTTTTCTAATAAAATCGAAATAATAAAAACTCAATGAACGGAACAAATAGTTTATTCTGGAATTCATCCCAAACTAATCGAGAATCAATTGAAACCTTAAAATATTAGAGACAAAAGTGAAGTCAATTTCAAAAATGAATTCTTAAAAATTCTCAGCTCTTATATCATCAAAAGTTAGTGAAATAGCTGTAAAGCAATCATTTTGATTGAGAACATCTCTAAAAGATTAGTATGTTTTTAATCATCCAAACAAATAGCAGTCGAGAAAACATTATCAAAATTGCGACAAATTTTGTCTTTTATATATCAGTTGGAAAATTGTAAGCAAAGAAACGATGAAACGATAAAATTGATTTTTCAAGTCTCAAAAGTTACGATCCCTTCCGTACAACAAAAAAGAAAAACTGTTTTTTCAAACGAAAATCAAATACTGTTTTTCTGCTTCAAAATTGTCATTTAAATGCTAACAACAGTTCCTCTCAACTAAAGAAAAGTATTGTTTCCACTGAAAATCTGTTCAATTTTGAACTTTATATTAAATGTTCTCTCTCTCTCTCTCCGCAATTGCATTATCAGTGCCTTTGCATAACTGAGTGCTTAAATTAAATTAATTGAATGGCTTGTAATGTCGGAAGTGCTTTATGTAGGGTAGGACTGAGGACTGGACTTTAATGGATAACATGTTTGCATAATATTATTTGACATTAAACTACATTTTATACCTGATTTTCCCATTAAAATGTAGTTTCAGTAATTTTGCAGTGAATGTAGAAAATAATTAAATAAGATTTTTGTGTTTTCATTCAAATAATATCCACTTATTTTAGATTTTCATAAATTGTCACGAATTATGCATTCCTTTAGTTTAGATATGCATTAATAATAGCTATCCTTCCCTTAGGATTGTTGAAAACTCTTGAGTTGCCTCATCTCTACTTATCTTTAGAGTTAAGACATCTTTGTTTGGAAAGAATATGAAAATTGCTTTCAGATAAAGTTATTAATTAAACAAAATTCTTGTTTATTGTGTGCCTCCAGTCGTGAATTATTTGCGTTTCAAGTGCTCTAAACTGAAATCTAATCGCTTTTCACTTCTTTTCATTTCTTTTAATTTATTTTCATTTACTTTAAATCTAAAATAATTGACTGAAATCTAAGCAAAACAATGAAATTTGTGTTAAATTTTGAGTATATTTTCATTAAAACAATTTCTAAGAAAAATAATCGATAAATGAATGCAACCAAAGGTAAAGATTTAGAGAAGGAAAGGGATTGAGAGTCAACAGAACAGAAGTAATATATGCATAGCTATGTTTGGTATTAATGTTTAGAGAGAAGTAGTGATATGCTGTTCAACAGTGAATCTAATATTACCTAAACATTAGTGAAATGAGAGGCGAATCGCATTTCATTGCATACTTTTACAGACTCTGAACTTATTGATTGAAAATACATTTTTGGATATTTACACAATGAATACGTGATGTGTTCTTCTTCTGATCCGATCTAAGTCTCTATAGTTCTTATGGTGAGCTCTGTTTTCCATTCCTGAATTGTTGAAAACTCTTGAAATACTCGATTCAACGCTTTCTTAAGAATTAATTATTCAAAAAACTTTGAGAGCAGTTCTTCTTCTGTTGAATAATTCAAGAATTTTAGTCTCATTAGTCCTTAAAATTTATAGTTTTCTTATTATATAATAATATTTCTTATTCTCTATTTGAGACCCAAAAATCATTTTCATATCGTTTTCTTATTCACAAACTTTTGAGTGAATTATAAAAACGCGAACAAAATATAAAAGCTATGAATAATTTGAGACTAAATTTAATTCGAAGCAAAAGATTTTGATAAATGAAATCGATTTGAATTTTTTGGTTCAAACTATATATGAAATGAAGAAAACATTTTCAAATGAGGAATGAATTTTTCATTTGATTATTAATTTTCTTATTTTGTTCGGAGTCTTCACTCAAATAAAACTATTAAATTAAATCAAAATCTTTTCATGAGTCGAGTCTAAGGAAAAGAAATTCTCATCAAAAATCAATTTACAGAATAAAAATCATTCGGAAAAAATGTCGGATAAAAAGTGGAATCAAATTTGATGACTCTTTGAATGAAAAACTTCTCTTTTGTTGTAAACTAAGAGAAAAATAAATACACAAATGATTGGTATTTGAGAAAACGGAGAGTAAACTTTTGGCCAAATAAATAGCAAATACTTTTTGCCAATCAATGACTGATTGTATCTGAGATGACAAAGAAGGAGAGACCTATTATATCGCTCGGGAATTATACCAACAGAATGTATGGTCACTTTTCTCTACTATAGTTAAGTAATGAGATTCAATTCATTGCTCGAGATATACACTACAGACGACTCTTCCCAGCGTTGGTGTAATACAAGAGCGGGTATTATATCTCTGACAATATATATCAAGAAAATAGATATAAGACTTTGTAATTCACTCCTATTTTTCTCCTCTCCTTCTGCTCCTATTCTACTGTTTTTGTGTCGAAAAACTCGAATTGAATTTTGTGTTCGTATTTTTCAGCCAACCTTTTCTCCAATTAATGGAATTCAGTGCTGGCATTCAATACCTTTGCACAGAATGACTGCAATTCAATAAAAATTATTGATTTTGATTGTTGTCTATTATATTTTTATTGAATTTCCTTAACTTTTCTTCAATTTTATTCCAACACTTATTTTCCAATAGATTTCTTATTAAGAATATTGAAGTCGAGATAAAAAAAACTGATAAAAGAATTGATAAAAGAATTGTATTTGAATTGTGTTATATTTTATTGATTGTGTTTTATTTGGCGAATATTATATGTCTTATCAAATAATATAACCATAATTATTGTGTTTCATTCATATTCTGTTGAGTTTTGCATTATATTCGTTGGGATTCTGTGTTGTCTCGAGATATGAGAATCTCTTGAAAGCCTGTCATTCAAAGAATATCTGGTTTTCTATATTTTTTTTATATTCTGCACATAATATAATACTGAGTACTTTGTTCTCGAGCTTATGTACTGTTTTAACATTTTATGAAATGAATGGATCTTCAAATCTAAATAATTAATATTTTAGACAAAAACTGAGTCTTAATGGAGAATATTCTGTAATTTAATAATAAAAGTTTAGTCTCTGTTTTGTTTCGAGAGAGACATTACATCTCATAAAAGAGTATTATTTTAATTAAGATTCAGAACTCTATGAGAGATAACAATCCTTTTGTTGATTTTATTACATTAAAGACAAGAGATTAGCGTTTCATCAAAAAGAAGATTAAAAGCAGATTATTTGTCCGCTGAAAGGAAATGTCTGTTCAAATGTACAAAAATGTAGCGCTTGAATAATGCATTTCATCTATGAATAAATTGAAAGCATCCATCAAATCCTATTTTTGCTCATAAATTCAAACAAATGTGTCTCGAAGTGAATCTTCTATTTTAATATATTTGCGATAAAACTGTAAACACTTTTAAATGTTTTTAATATTTTAATACTTCTGTTGAAAAATATTAAAAATGATATTCAATTCGTTATTCTCTCCAATTCTGTGCGGATCCAAAAGAATTACGAAACTTAATTGAATCGATTACTAAAGGAATGGTTTCAGTGGGGAAGGGGTCGGACTATATCTCATGTCTGATGAACTTTATGTCTATTGAATTAGAAGTACTTTTTTGCACTCTATTTACACAAATCCTTTCGCTGACTAATCCCTATCGAGTTTACCGAAGAATAGGTTCTACTGTAGGGCAGACATAAGCTCATGTCGTGACGCTTAGTTCGGAGCCCAACATATTCTGACAGTAAATAAATTGTCGATCGATTTTTAAATGCTGAGCGCCATATATGAAGTGTTGGGCTTATGATAAGTTTCAACACAACATAACTTTCAATATTTGAAACAATATTTACAGAAATTCGGGGAAAATATTAAATTTTAAGCTTTTTTTTGACTCATTTTAAGAAAATATTAAAATTTTCAAATGCTTTAGTTCTGAAGAAAATAATAAAATATGATAATCAATAGGGATCTCACATAAAGTGGTAACTCATAAATAATAGTCTTCACACCAGTACTTGAAAAACTCGCACAAAACACACGCCTTATTGTGTTGTAATGTATTATTTAATATTAGAGACCAATATTTCTCAGTTATTAATGGAAAGCAAACCATAAGAGAAAATTTGACTTATTTTCTATTAATATTATGGAAATTTTCAGCGATTTTCGATTGAATTGATAGCCCAGTTATAGCCTAGTTATAGAGCAAAACATACCTCAGATCCGTATTGGTATGGATTGGGTTGGGCTCAGAACAGAGGTGGTCAGCGGGAAAGATCACAAATTCTGATCTGACATCACTTCTAAAAAAACGAAAAAATTACTTAAAGTGATAAATGCTGTCAGACCTCAAACTAAAGGAATGGCTTCTATTTATCAAAAACTAAAAATTCTTAATTAGGTTTTACCCAAAATTTGAGTCCAATTAATGAAAATACTTCTCATAAAACAAAATGAGTTATCGGAGGACTAAATCGATATTTTCTATAAAAAATTAATTGGAAACAAACCGTCCGAATATAAACGAGTTCTGGAAAGATATCCCAAATGGTTGACCATCTCTGAACGTCTGAACCTCTGGAAGGAAATATTGATAATATCTTTTCTCTAATAGAGTAGAGCCTTTCAGCAATTGATTGATTCTTGTCTTCAAATAGTGAATTGATTTTTGGTTGGAATAGAGAAGTGACCAAAAAAATAGATGACTGGAACTCAAGTTTGAAAGCAGTAGAAAAAATTGTGTCAAAAATTTCTCCGACAGTTTCAGAGTAAATATGAATTTTTTAGGTGCGTTTCACTGCTATCTTGCAAACAATTTTTTGTTGCAGCAAATGATTGATGCGGTTCTGAAAAATTGATTGCAAGCAAAAGGTTTTTCACATAAGAAAAAGATTCATCATTTTATAGGAAATCATCGATTCATTACTTGAGATAATAATTTAAAAGAAAAGTTTTGCCGAAAACTCTCTCTTCGGATATGAATATTGATTTTTCTCAGACAATACGGTTTTCTTTCCCTTTCAGATAGAAATCAAAGTTCCAGTCAATACACTTCTCACTGAAAATACTGATAAAAGTGATGAGAATTTTTAATTAATTTTAAACTTATTTTTCATTTAATTATAAACACTTAAATTGAATGTCAGATCTCAACGATATCTCATTAAAAAAGATTTCAAAACATTTTAATCGAATCATTTGTTGAAAAAAGGGATACAATTTCTGTATAATTCCTTTAGTTTTTTGTTTCAAAAAAAAAATACTCATTTGGCGTTAAAAAGAGCCGTTATTTTAGTTCATTAAATTTCTTCAACGGTTTAACATTTTTAAGCGTTTCTTTGAAGAAATAAAAATATTAAACGATATTAATATCGAACAATAAATTGTGTTTTATTTGTTTCTCTATTTTATTGAATTAAAGACAATTGAGTGGAAAATATTTATTGAAATTTTGATTTTATAGTTTAAAAAGAGTCAAAAGTTTAGTTTTTATAAAAATTTTAGAGAAGTGTTTGAATTTCAATCTATAAAAATATAGACTATAATCTAAGAGTTGTTTGAAATAATTGTTAATTTGAGTCATTCCATAATAAGTTTGTGCTCTATATTTGTAAAAACTATTTGATGTTCTGTTTCTTTAATTTCTGAAATCTATATAAGTATCTATATTTGTATTTTAAAAAAATCACCTTTCAATTGAGTTCTTTAAGGTTGACCCTCAATGTTGGCTACACTCTGGTCTCTATTTTGAGATAATAAATAACTGGAACAGCATCTTTGACATTCACTCTAAAACCACAAACAGAGACTCCTGGAGTGACAAAGGGTGGGTTCGGCCACTTTATAAAAAAAACCAAAGTTTTATAGAGAAATTGTCATTAAAAAGACTGCCCTCATATCGCCCTCATATCGGTTTTGAGGCCAACGTATGCA
This sequence comes from Galumna obvia, assembly GCA_034695785.1. Lineage (NCBI taxonomy): Eukaryota > Metazoa > Arthropoda > Arachnida > Sarcoptiformes > Galumnidae > Galumna > Galumna obvia. The sequence goes on from JAQFZM010000086.1 coordinate 46,032, forward strand.
AGGGTGTGCCCAATAGATATGCGATAGCATAAGTAATCTTGGTGAAATCAGTGTTAAAACACATTCAATATGTAATAAATTTAATCTCTTTTTGTAACTTTTATTTTAGATATAAATTATTTTAAAAAATCACTTAAAATGTGAGAAAAGATTGAAAGACAATTGAAGAGTCGTTTTGTCCCTAATATTCATAGTCTAAGCGTCGAATTGTGTCGAATTACAATTGAATGGTGTTTGCGATCAATGCTATCATTTTATGAGACCACTTGTGATGATTAGGAGGTTTGGGTATCACAACAGCGAGCGTTGAAGTGAGTGCTATCCTTTCAATGTTCTCCTCTGCTTTAATGTCACTCTTATGTAAGACTTGGTTCTAATGTCCGATAATATGGAGCCGTGAAAGTGAGGGATCGATCGCTATGAAGACAATCATATTCTCGATGTAATCACACTATCGATCGGATTTGGGATATGATTCTATAGGAGACAACCTTAAAGTCCTACGTAATAATCCGAGAGAGTAGTTGCCAACCATTACCCCAACCCTTCGAAGTGCTGATGAGATGCCATTTGGCTAATGATGTGATCAGTTTAAGCGTTATATTCATCGCAACTTCACGTTTAACTCCTGTTTAAGTTTTATCATATAATCCAAGAGTGAGTGATAGGACCAGAGCTATGACTCGTCATCGACGGAAAGAACTCTCAACTGTTGATCGCATCGAAATCCTATTTTTGTTGTCGAAAAGTCATTCGTTTTTATTGCAATTCAGTGCACTTTTGCCGACAGCACACAATTCAAGTCATTTCAATGAATCGCATTTTGTGCTCAAATTTGGGCTTCAGATGACATTCTTTTGTTTACTCTTCCATTCATTCAATTTTAAAACAAATATTAATTTGATATACATTTCTAACGAATTCTCTTAAATTATTACTTCAAATAAATTTCTGAAATCCATTTATTTATACAAATGTTATGCGATTTGTAATGAAAAGTGAGTCAAATGAGAACCAAAGAAAGAGAAATATTCTACTCTTTATAGTGGTTTATAGTCCTTATACTCCTTATATACCTTATATTCCTTATACTCTCCTTATGTTATATTCTCACGGATTTTGTAAATAAATTAATAAATAAACGAATATTTTAGAGAAATTTTAGAGAAATGTGAGAATATTTTACCAAAAATTTATTAAAATTTTTCTCTTTTTTCGGTTAAAATTCATGAAAACATTTATATTCGAAATGAATCCTAATTTTAATATTGAATTAAATTATTAAAAGTTTGAGAGAAATTTCATTTAATTTTAATTTTGAGAATCAAATCATTCAAAATAATTGGATTTGTTTTAATGTAAATTTCAAATAAGACTAAAGCCTTTTAACACTAATTATCAGATATTATTCAAAATTAATGTTTAATTATATGAAAATTATTAGTTTAGTTGAACTAAAACTTTCATTATTATTGTATTTAGAGTTCAAATGAAGTCCAGAATTTATTTCAGTTAATTAGAGACTAATTTGATTAGAGAACTCTATTTTGCTATTTATTAACAAATAATGAGTCAAATATAGACTAATATTCGGACAAAATTGAATCAAAAGAACTCCAATTTGTGACGACAACTAATGTAAGACTAAATAATATGAGAACATTAGAGTAATAGACTTTAATATAATAGAATGAAAGCTATTCTTAGTCTATAAACACAACCATATTCTCAATCCTATCGGACAGTAATTCTGTGTCAGGAATTCCATCTCATATTTCAGTATTAAATCGATATTACATTAAAACATAGGATTCTTACAAAAGAATTCATGTTTTTTTGGAGGAAATTTGTTTGTCTTTCAATTGAAAATTGCATTAAAAACGAGAGAATCTCTTCTCAAAAGTTTATTCTTAGTATTGATTGAAATCAAAAGTCTCAAAAGTTTAATACAAATAAGAGAATAGTAATAGTAATTGCATTACTCTTTTGACCAAAAATAAACTCAAATAAAATAATGTCTTTCTTTATAAATAGTGAGTCAAAAATCGTCTATTAATGGAGAGTACGGTTCAGATGAGTCTTAATCTAACCTAACGTTACGTAAAGTGAATGTAAATATAATATTCGCGAATAAATATTGTAGTGATGTTAGTATTGGCGACACTGGAAGCACATGTAAGCAACTATCGGATGAGATATGGCTCACAAAATAATAGCATTAGATTTGGACTCCCTTTCACGCAATCAAATCATTTTCTATTCCTTAAAATGTTTGGGAATAAGAATTAGAGCCATTTTCTGAAGAGGAACGGGAGGGCTCACAACAAGCAAAATATATCCAAACAGTAGTAACACTCAGTTTCTCTGTATTTACTTAGAATTATAGCATCTCCTGTGCTCTATCTATGCTCTACTCAAAAGCAAATCTCTTTTTCTATCAAATATAGCGCGAAATGAATTGAAATTTATTCCATTTTCTGATTCCGAACTAAAAATTTATTATTTCCTCGCAATCGAAAGACACGAAACCCAGGCTTTTGGGCTGAGTTTTGGATTTCAAGACCGAATCATTAGAGCATTGATTTGAGAGTAAACTGGGATTTCGTTTGAATTACTCGTTCCCAAAGTAATGGTTGTGATGTGTTTTCAGCAGATTTTTAATTACATTTAATGTAAGTTCGCTTCTCGTGATTATAGTTTCGTTGAGTGAGTCCTACAACTGATTCTCAAACCAATAAATTGCATAAACATATGCCTCTCATCACAACATTAGAACCTCATTAGTGGTGATTATCTCAACACAAAAATAATCTCTATATCCACACAATAACCAGTTCCCACCCAAACCCTAAATATATTTTTCCAGTTTTACCCAGACAAGACTTCACATTAGAATATATTCTAAACATTGACACATTGTACCATGATCATTTTGTTGCTATATTTATTAGAAATAATGGTTAAGATATAGAATTTCAAGAGTATCCTTGGTTATCAGTTTAAGCAAACATATAACACTATAACACATAAACGCATTTACTTAAACATAATTTTAAGAATTAACATAAAAATCTTCAAAAATATTGACTTAACTTTAAAGCAATTTCTTTAACCCAATAAAAGTTATACTCATTTTAATGAATCTGAGAATACAGTAAAAAGAATATCGTTTTTAAAATATGGAAATCAAATTCTAAATTAATTTTAAACCAATTGAAACGCTTTTGAATAAATGACATTTCATGTAATAAATTTTTAGAATATCACCATGGTCACATCTTAAAACATCAAGAATAGGACAAAAATTTGTTTTTTTAGTAAACCTTTTTTTTCTTTTAAATATTTATCGTTCACTAAATGGTAATCCACTATATTTGACAAGAATTCAATGTTGGCGTCATTTTCACAATAAATTCCGTCTATTATTTGATAACTCATTTGTTATGTAAATCATGTAATCCATAGAATTTTGTGTAAATATTTAATTAAAGCATAACTTAATTTGATTTAAAAAGTGATTCATTAAATAATTTAATAATTATTATTAAAAAATACAATCGATTACATCAAATAAACCATTTATACGATGAATGAGTTTTCAAAAAAATAGACGAAATTTATTGTCAAAAATAATATTTAATTAAAATTTTTGTAAATTAATTAAGATTTGGTTTAACTAATATTGAGATTAAATGAATTGAAATTATAATTTTTTTAAATAATTTTAGTTTATTTAATAATTTTTAAATAAAATATGAAATAAATTTTATGCCAAATAAAGTCTATGGAAATCATTTGCTCCAAATGTTTGATTACATTTCGGACACTTTCGTTGACGCGTTTCGTATCGCGTTTTGAGACAATCATAACAAAAGACGTGAAAACATTTGTTCAGAACCGCGTCCTTACGTTTGGTCTTACAGGAGGGACAGGTCAGCTCTTCCTTCAATTCTCTGATTTCTTCCTATTTTATTGAAATCAAATTATATAAATTTATTTATTTAATTATTTATGATTACCTGAAGAACTTCATCAGCAGTTGTGGCCAATTCAAACTTCTTTGCCCTCTCATACTTTCTTTTGTAGAGCTGTACCTCTTCGTGAAGGCGTTGAGTTTTGAAGAATTCTTGTTGCCAGGCACTAGTCTTTTCAGCAACTGTGGACTGGGCCTCCTTTACCTGAGCTAAATATTTTTCTAAATGCAATTTGAGGTCAGCCGCAGACTGAGTGCTTTCGATTGCTTTGCGTTTATGTAATTCCATTGCCTGTTGTCTAAGACTTAACTCTTTTTCAATCGTCGATAAATTATTTTGAAGGAGTCTTTCCTTATCTTCTAATTTTCTAACGACTTGGTTCTGTGCCTCGACCTGAGCCTATTTCAAATTAATGTCAATAAATATTATTTCTTTAATTATTTAGTATAAGACCTGTAAAGAGATGACCTGTTCGGTCAACATTTCCTTCTCTTCTTTGAGTAATTTATGGATTTGATTTGATTTAATTCTTTCAGACATTAGCTTAAAGTTTGCGTCGTCTTTCTCTCTGAGTTGTTGGAGAAGTCTTTGATTTTGTTCCTGCATATCTTCAAATGCCTGACCGGTTACTTCCATTTCACTGAGAAGTGCCTCTTCTTCTTGTTTTTGAGCGGCAATGTTCTTGGTCAATTGTTGGATATGTTCCTCATATTTGTTCAATTTTCTTGCGATGTCGTCGTCAACCAGTTTTCTTCGATCTCTTCGTTCTGTTTCTTGAATTTTCTTCAACTGTTGTCTCAGTTCTTCGATCTCTACCTTTGCCTTCTTCTCACTCGCCATCAGAAGAGCCTTTTCTCTAAAATAAAAGAAATACGCGTTAAGTAATGACAATAAAAAAAGGAGATATTAAACCTCTTGTCCTTATCAACAGATTTAAACATATCGAGCAAAAGTTTAAGTTCTCTCTGTTGTTGAACTGAGTTTTTTAGTTGAGTTTTGAGGTCACGAATTTCGCGGATCAAATCGTTTTCAGATCTTCGCTCAACTTTTACTTCAGAATCAACGAGTGATGTGTCCGAATCAGTCGTTTCCTTTTTAATGTTATGTTGATTGTGATAATGTTTGTGATGGCTGTGATGTGGAGTCTGATGACCCAAATGGTGAGCCCCAGGTGTCGATTGTCCGGGTGTTGATTGAGGGGTCGCTGAAACTGATTGAGAAGTCGACGGCTTTGATTCCACCTTCAAATTCAATATTAATTTTTAAAATAAATATTTAACAAAATATATAAAAACCTTTTCTTTCTTAATTTCAGTCATATCAAGGATTTCTTCCTTAATATTTGGTTCTTCTTTGATAACAATACTCGAATCGCTTCCATTCGATGATTTGTTCTCAGTTTGTTTCTCAGTATTAGTCACAGAAAGGGGTTCTTTTTCTTTTGGTTTTTCTTCTCTGTTGTGATCCAAAGTATGTCTTAGTTTTGTTATCTCATGAGTCGATTCCTTCAATTTCTTTTTAAGTCTATTATTCTCTCCTTTAAGCTGTTGGTTGTGATTCTGCAAACTTGTTATTAAATGACGCATTTCTCTATTTATAGGACCCGTCTGTTCATTTGCCGCTAAATTCTGTTCAAATTCTATTCTCAACATTTCATATCTAAACAAAAAAATATAATTTATTAAAAACTTAAAGAATATTTTAAAACTCACTCTTTCCTGACTTGAGATAACGAATCTTCTAATTGCATGCATTCTGTTCTTAGTCTTTTTTGCATAGTAAGTTCTTCACTTTCCATGTGCTCAATTTGCCTCAAATGTGCGTTTTTTGCATTTGTTAACAAAGATCGGGTCTCTTCTAACTGAGTCTTCAATTGCATTGACTCGTTATATAAGACCGAAAAGTGTGACTGAAGACATTTATATTCTGCCGTTTCAACGATAACAGATTCAGGAATGCACTGCAAATCCATTTTATATTTTTCCATTAATTTCAATGTCTCCTAAATTGAAGATATATTTAATATTTTAATAATAAATAATATCTAATAATAGTTAAAACAAAACCTTATGTTCTTTATTGAGAAGTTCGAGTTCTGTTAATCGATTATTAGCCAATTCTCGCTGTTCTTCGAGATCTCGTTTAAGATCTTCTAATTTTGACGAACTGACCGAATCACTGCTGATAACCGTTTTGTTTTCTTCGCCATTATTTTGGTTAGAATTCTGTAAATCTCTTAACTTTTCTCGCGCTTCATATAAATGGTCTTCAAGTCGTTGTTCCTATGATTTATAAGTTATTAATAATAAATGTTTTAATGAGACAAATACTTACTCTAACACGAGTTCTGTTGAGTTCAAATTCAATTTCGTCGATTCGGTTCTTTAGTTCATCGATTTGTTGTTCACTTAACTCGAGTTTGTCTTTCATTTCTGCCAATTCGAGACCCATTGTGTGATGTTTTTCGTGTAAAGACGTTACCAAACAATTAAGACTTTTATTTTCATTTGTTAACTCCATATTTGCTTTTTTAACGGATTCGTCCAAATCAGGCGGCGGTCCTTCGCTCTCATCGCCTATAAATTATTCAATACTTTAAGTAAATGTCAATAAAAGTGAAGACAACAAACCTTTTAAGGCTAACATTATTTTTGCATTTCTCTGAACTATTCTATCAAAAGCCTGTAATACTTTAGCCACGGCTCGGGTCGAGACCTGAACTCTTTGTTTGAGATTATCATCCATTTCTTCTTTGTCCCAATTCGTCAGTTGTCTTAAAAAACTGGTCGTCTCTTCGATTTCATTCTTGTTTTCGGTCTCATCACTGGTTTCTGCGTCGAATCGAAGTAACAAAACTCTTAAGTCTTCATTTAATTGATTCCAATATCTATTGATGACATAAGTGATGGCTTCATCGTTGGTCTGTTTCTTTTCCAACTGTTCGATACGAACCCTGAGATCTGCTTCAAGTCTTTGTCTTTGTTGAAGTCTTTCGGCGAGTCTTCTGTTTTGATATCTTAAAACCTAAAACAAAATATTTGTCAAAAAATAAACAAATAATTGAATATCGAGTAAATGGTTTAATGTTTACCCCGACATCCAATTCTTCTTTACAGGTGACCACAAGTCTCGGCTGTTCGGCGACAGTCCTCTGCCTTTTCTTCGGTGGGGTTTGAGAGGAATGAGATTTTTCATTACTGGAACTCGAATTACTGGAATCAGTAGAAGAGGACCGCTTTGAAGACATTTCAAATATTTTAAAAATTTGTTTAATAAATAAAAATTCGTTTAAAATAAAATTAATTCAATTAATAACACAAATAAAAAACTCAAAAAAATTTGAGTCAAAAATCATTGAATAAATCCAAAGAAAAGGTTTTATACGAAACAAAAATATTGAGTCTATAATAACGAGTTGTGCCCTCTTTTGACTTACAATCAATATTACGTGAAAATGCGCTAAATTTTAAATCTGTTAAACAATTCTATAAACTATAAAATAACACTAAACTAACAAAAATTAGTCCTTTTGTACCCCTTTTTCGGGTAAATTCTTAAACTTTCTTCAAATTAAAACATATTTTAAGTAATATTATTTAAAATTATTAAAATATTTAGCAAAAAAACTATGAATAAATGTTTATATCAAACAAAAACAATTTGAGGAAAAATTTATTTATAGCTCACAACAAGTGTTGCTTCAAATTATTGTTAAATTATCAGTCAATGAATGAAATGATTAGAACTGATCTAATAATTAGTGGTAATATTGTAGACTCAGTAGAGGTATTAGTTTCCCATTAAAACTCTTATCACTGGACGTACTTTAAGTGGAAACGCGTTTTTAAAATGACATTGAAATTGATTTGAAATTTGCTCGAATCAATACCTAAATTAGTGTTTGACTTTAATGAGTCATTTTAGATTAAAAGCTATTTTACAAAATAAAATTAAATCCTAGCCTTACCTCAAATTAATTTATTTGAGTTATTAATAATAAAATAATCGCTCTTTAATAATAATTATCATTTTTTCATAAACTTTTGGACCTTTTTATCAGTTGAAAGGAAACAATATTTTATTATATAAAAGAACCAAACATTAAAAACAGATTCAAAGTCAGACACTTTTCAATTTGAGTGGAATTTTTGTCTCAATTCAAGAGTAATCTAATCAGAGATAAGTCATCTTAAGGTCAATAACAGTCCTTTTAATAGATTATAAAATCATTTTTGTTATTCATTTAGTCTTCAATCAACGTCTGGATTAACCCAAACTTTCAAACCAAGAATGAGTTCTCCGATCAGAGTCTTAATTACCGGTATTTTAACTTTTATTTGATTTGATTTGCGGTTAAATTTTAAGTTTTTATATTTAAATTCTTTAAAAGAGTTTTAATTAAAATATTTTGTTTTGTCTTTTAGGAGCCGCGGGTCAGATCGGCTATAGTTTAATACCACTGGTGGCCAGCGGTCAGGTCTTCGGTGCGGATCAACCGGTTATTCTTCATTTGTTAGATATCGCTCCGATGGCAGGAGTTCTCGATGGAGTCGTTATGGAAATCAATGATTGCGCCTATCCTTTGGTTGACTCAATTGTGGCCACAACTGATGAGACCACAGCCTTTACAGGAATAGATGCGGCCTTTTTGGTCGGTTCAATGCCCAGAAGGGAAGGAATGGAACGCAAAGATCTGTTGGCCGCTAACGTCAAGGTTTGACTCCACTCTTATTAACTAAATTGACTTTAGTTTTGGATCAGATCTTTAAAAGTCAGGGCAAAGCATTAGCCAATCATTCGAATCCAAATGTAAAGGTATTAGTTGTGGGAAATCCGGCCAACACTAACGCAGTGATCGCCGCCAAATACGCGGCGCCTAAAATCCCGATCGAAAACTTTACAGCAATGACTCGTTTGGACCAAAACCGAGCCGTCAATCAGTTCGCCGCTAAGAATAACGTCAAAGTGAAGGAAGTGTCGCGAGTAATCATTTGGGGCAATCATTCCTCCACTCAATTCCCTGATATAAGTAATGCTCTGATTAAGGGCCAATCGGTGCCTTTCAATGGACACAACGGCGCTTTTATTCAATTAATTCAAAAACGTGGCGCTGCGGTAATCGCTGCTCGAAAGCTCTCATCTGCAATGTCTGCGGCCAAAGCAGCCGCTGATCACATGCATGACTGGTGGAACGGTATTTACTATATATACAATACATATAATACAATGGATTGTAATTACATTTAACTCTTAGGTACAAATGAATGGGTATCGATGGGAGTCATTTCTGACGGAAATAAATATAACGCTCCCGAAGGTGTGATCTTTAGTTTTCCGGTGACTGTGGACTCAAAGAGCCGTCAGTGGAAGATTGTGAATGAGGTCCCACTCGACGACGTCGCCAAACAAAAACTTAAGGTTACCGGCGATGAACTTTTAGAAGAGAAAACTGAAGCGTTGGCCGCAACCAGTGATTAGTCGCTCCAATGAATTCTCAAATCATCAAAACTTTTAATCTGAATTACAATCCATTAGTGTTTCGGCAATAAATAAGTAATAATTGTTTTTTGGTTTAATTTGAGGACATCTGAAGATTGAATCACTTCTTATTATTATTAAATTCTATTAAATTTTATTTTTTATCGGTTTTTGATTTTATTCTAAAATTATATCCATTTAATGAAATTTCTGTAAAAATATAGAAATTAATTTTTTTAGGATAAAAATAAAGTACGAAATTAGATCCTATTATTTGTCAATTATTTCTTCATAACGGATCCAAATTAACTCATTTGGGGAAACAATTATCATTTATTTCCTCAAATAAGAGAGAAATATATAGTATTTTATGTATTACACTCAACTGCCATTTTTGTGAACGTCTGTTTTTATGAACTAGATAGTTTTTGTTAACTAAATGTTATACATTAAAACAATACAAGAATTATATGAAAATCAAAACCAAAACGATATCGAGAGTAATTCAGGTGATATCTTAGAGGAAACGAAAATTACAGCAAATGATGCGTTTAAATTAAGCTTGTGCAACCTTGAAATGAATGTATGTTCTGCTTTATACTGTTGGGGTGGGAATTCAAAGAAGGCTAGATTAAATAATCAAACTAAATTCGTTTAATTTAATTATAAAATAAGTGTTTAAATTTTTTTTAAATAAATCTCGATTTTGACTAAAGGATCTAGTTATTTAAATAATTTAATCTTTTAATTTATTACTGTTTTATAATAATAAATTTTATTGCAGGGCTGAATTCCTACCTCAACAATATTAAGTAAAACATACATTCATTTCAAGGTTGCACAAGCTTAATTTAGTTCATAAGAAACTTCATTACATAACATCATCAGTACTTCATAGTATCGGTCTTTCACTGTATTTATTTCGTTTTATAAATTTATTTCATTAAACAAATATTTATTTAATGATTTCATTAAATAGTTATTTCAAAATAAGATAAAATAAAAAAGTATATCTAAACTATTTTTTCAAAATAGATATTTCAAACAATAACCTTAGTTTAACTGTAAATGTACATGGTTGAATATAGGCAAGATATATTGTTTAACTTTTCAAAATAATTATTATTATTAGTACTATTTCTTATTAGTACTAGTTAAATACTATTCTTTAAGTTAATAAAAAATATAAGAAAGAAATATTAATTAAGAAATTATAAATAAAATCCAAATAATAAACTTTTGAATAAAAAATTTTTAAAACACCTTGGTAATATTGAAACATATATTTAATCTATAAATAGATTTTTCAAATATAATAAATTTAAACAATTATTGAGTAATTATTAAGGGGTATAATCAATATTAAACTTAATAAATAAAATATTAGTTCAAAAATAATTATTTACATTTTGTTATTAAATTCAGTTAAATATAAAATTAATAATAATGAGCGGAGAGAAACCTGTTGTTATAGACAATGGTACTAGTACAATCAAAGCTGGTATTGCTGGAGAATATTATCCTCGAGCTGTCATTCCTTCTATAGTTGGAGTAAATGAAGTGTTTGTTGGCGATGAGGCAGAGAATAAAAGACAATATCTTTTAATGAAATGTCCGATAGAAAAGGGTTTAATCACTAATTGGGACGAAATGGAAAAGTTATGGTCACATATATTCTCTAATGAGTTAAAAGTTGATCCAAAGTAATCACCAGTTCTTCTCACAGAAATACCATTCAATCCAAGAGGAAATCGTGAGAAAACGGCTCAGATTATGTTCGAGAGATTTAATACGCCTTCAATCTATAATGAAATTCAACCCCGACTTTCACTTTTGGCTTCGGGTCTTAACACTGGTTTAGTGTTTGAAAGTGGTGATGGTGTGACCCATACCGTTCCCTTTTATGAGTACAATTGTCTGTCTCATGCAATCACTCGACACGATGTGTGCGGAAGTATTATAACACAATTCTTATTGAATATTCTCAACAAAAAGGGATATAATTTCAACTCAAGGAATAGTAATGATAAACATATAGTTAATGACATTAAGGAAAAGTTGGGTTATGTCGCTCTTGACGACAAACAGAATATACAAACTGTCCCTCATTCCAGTTCAATGGGAATGGCTTATAAACTGCCAGATGGACAGCACATTACTATAAATGAGGAGCGATTCCGTTGTTCTGAAATTCTGTTCAATCCATTAGAAGGGGTGGATTCCTGTGGTATTCACGAAGCGATATATAACTCCATTAATAAATGTGATGTCGATATTCATAATAATCTTTACTCGAAGATATTACTTTCCGGTGGGAACACTTGCTTTCAGGGAATGGTAGAGCGCTTGCAATATGAGTTGGATAAGTTAGTGCCCACCGGAACCAAAGCTAAAATCATTGGACCGCCTGAACGCAAATATTCTGTTTGGATCGGAGGCTCTATTCTGGGCTCTCTCTCGACATTTCCTCAAATGAGGATAAGAAAAGAGGAGTACAACGAGTCCGGACCCTCAATTGTCCACCGAAAGTTCCAAGCTTATATTAAGTAAATTAAAATGATGATAAATTTAAATAACCTTGTCGTTTAATGCAAATATTATAAAATGTGTTATAAAAAATTACCAAGATATTATTTTTTATTTTTTATTAATCTTCAAATAGAATTATATCATTCTATTATCGAATCTATATAAAAATATTTACAAGGTTAGAGGTCAAAGCCTTAAATCACTATATTTGCAACATTTTATATGAAAAAAATATATTTAATTCATAAATGAAAAATTTTGTTTATTATAGTTAGAAGTAAATTATTTAGTTAAATTGAAAATAAAATGGTTCAAGTATTTCCACACAAACTTGTAAATTATTGACAAAATATTGTTTAAAATAAAATAAAAAATGACCTTGAATTTAATGATTGATTAATCTTAAATTATTATTAAATATTAAATATTTTTAAATTTTATTAATAATATATTATTAATATTTAATAATAATTACTTAATATTTATTTAAAACTAAGAGATTACAGTAGAATAACATTAATGAAATTAAAAGTGGTTTTATTATAAATATTTCATTTATTGGAAAGTATTTTAACTTAAGCTTTAAAATATTATTAGTTAAGAAAATATTTAGAATTTACCGCTTGTTTTATCCCTTAATTCCATTCCAATATGAATATCGCCGACCATTATTATGAACTCAAACTTTTTGGGAACCAAACGTTTTTGAGTGTTTTTTGTGGGAAAGAATCGGTATTTATTGATCAAAAATGCGGCCGCAGTTTTAGCCTCCATTAATGCAAATCTCATTCCAACACAATTACGTGAACCCATTCCAAAGGGCATATAAGTATAGGGCACCAGTTTGTCCCTATTCTCAGGTAAGAATCTCTCGGGTTT
>JAQFZM010000087.1:0-58802 GCA_034695785.1 Galumna obvia
GTGTAAATTTCATTAACTTTTATTTTATCAAACTTTTAGCAAATTTACAATTTTACCCCCATTTTTGGTTTGTAATAGAATTGAAATTTCAAATAATTCACGAATAATTGTAGAGCATTTATTGGTTCAGATTCTTGATTTAACACAATAAATGAAGACATTATTCTTAGTTTTATTTGTTAATTTGAATACAATAGTAACTGCCTAAATAAAGAAACTATTGTACACCCATTTATTAATTGATATGAGTGTAAATTTCATTAACTTTTATTTTATCAAACTTTTAGCAAATTTACAATTTTACCCCCATTTTTGGTTTGTAATATAATTTGTAATCTCAAATAAATCACGATATTAATCAGTATAAATTCTTAACTTAACACTATAAAAGTAAAAAGCCTTATTATAAACTACTGCACACATATTTATTAATTATTTCAATTTTGTTTCTAATAATTACTAAGCAATTCAATAGTTATTCCAAAATTTACGAATTAATCAATATTCCCAAGCGTATTATATTTGCCAAGAAACATATTTTCAAAATTCCTTTAATTTAAATTTAGATAATTTTATCTAGTTTATTTTCCATTTTAAAAAATTAAATTATATTATTTCCTCTTTGTTTTGTTCATTTTTTTAGTGAGGCATACAAAATAACACTTTATAAGATGTCATATTAATTTAGCTTGTTCAAATAAAAATTTCAGAAAATAATTTTTCTTAATTTCCATTCTGTACATAATTACGGAATTTTTAAAAATATCAAACGGCTTAAGAATGAGTGGGTGCTTTGTGAATTTTTCACTGATTTTTGGCTAACCTTGCAAAAAAATATAAATCTCAAAATAGCATGGTAATTTTCAAACTTTTAATATTTTTGTAAACAAGAATAAGTAATAATTAAATGGTAAAAATTTTGTTTGAATATTCCAACAATAACCTAGTTAAATTTATATTCCCGTTTATGAAATCAAAACCCCTATATTGCGGTTGACTGTAACTTTTAATTGAAATCTCATTTCTATTCATAACTCTTGATTTAAATTAAATTTAATGTCTTCTCATACGAACACATATTTCGAAGAGTAAATACTCCTTTAATATCGTCTCAAATAAATCATATATTATTAAAATAATTAAAAATTCGGAATAAAATTTGAAATAAACAAAAAATAGTTAATTTTCTTAAATAAATTAAAATCTTTATTTGAAAAATACCTCAATAAGTGCAAAACTTTTAACAATTAACTAAAACTTAGAAAATGAGTTTCGCCTAAACATTATTCTCATTATTTTGAGGATTTTTATTCTTTTTATTTTTCGATTTATTAATTAAATCCGATTTCTTTTCTTCGGACGTCGTTTTGTTTTTTAACTTTAATTTTTTATTCTTCTTCTTCTTCTGATTTCTTCTCATTTTGCGCTTAAGTTTGTCTTTTCTGAGTTCTTTCACTCTATTCCTATCGATTTGACTTTGATTTTGTTGTTTTTGTTCAATATTTTCATTATTATTAGTGATTATCTTCGAGTCATTACTAGTTTTGTCATTAATTACATTAATTTCATTATAGTATTCATTATTACTGTTATTATTATCAAATGTTTCGGTTTTGTTATGCTTTTGGTCATCAGTTTCTACAGAAATTAAAGAAACAAAACGCACAGAATATTAGCCAATTCTCATAAAAACAGTAATAGAATATAAAAATATATAACAAAATTCTGAAACTATAGTCACGTCTAATTCATGAGTCAAATAACGGAACCAAATAATGAAATTGAATTTGAATTATAGCCTCTGAGAGAGGAATAACTCGTTTGCAAATGTCTGTTATAAATGCAAATCACATCTAAAGTCACAACTAATCTTCAATTCGTGTGCACTCGTATGTGAGGAGAGGTTTACAGTAATTAATTAAAAATCATTAACAGTTGGAACTCATTAGACATTTCAAGAGTTGAGACAAAAACTAATGAAAAGAAAAAAGAGATCAAAACTTTGGCTCAAATTCTTTAATTTGTTAATAGTTTTCTCATCCAATAAATCAAATAAATTAAAAGTGAATTAAAAATTAATGGAAGAAAAAAGAAATGATTGAAAAAAATTAGAATTAAAGTCCTTTTGAAGACATAATTAACAAAAAAAGTCATATTAAGACTTACTTTCATTAATTTTAATACTTTTGGGAATATTATTCGAAAATTTCTTTAATTTTGCGACAAAAAAGCCGTCGGTATTGTGTGAGTGGGGATAAAAACGTCGGGTCAAAGACATTGTCGGATGAAATCTCAATTCTCTATAACTAATATTAAATAAAATTAATTTAAATTTAGAACTTTTTTCAAATTGAGTTAAATTAGTCAATGAAATACTTACTGAATAAAACCTTCTCTTCCAAAGTCAACACCGATTGGAACCACTTTTACATTACGTTTCCTCAAAGCATATTCTATTACCCATTCATTCTCTTCCACCTAAAAATGGATACAAATATATTATTTAAAGATGTGATGAAAAACATGACATACGAGTACAGAACAGGTCGAATATACGATATATCCACCAGTTTTGGAGTTCGCGTCCAAACAATCGATGGCAGCCAAAAGCAACTCTTTCTGGAGATGAGCGCAACGCTGAATGTCTACCGATTCCTATCGATTATGAGATTTAACATTAAAATCATTAAAAATAAATGATTTGTAAAATAGATACAAATCTCAATAAATATAAAATCGTTCCTCACTTTACTGGACTTAACAACTGGGTCTTTGGCGATAACACCTGTGCCACTACAGGGCGCGTCGCACAGCACACGATCGAAACCAGTCATAATTTTAGGGAAATGTCTTCCGTCATAATTACTGACGACAGCGTTAACGACACCCAATCGGTGAAGATTCCCAACAATGGCTTTAGTCCTGTCTTTGTTGGCGTCGTTCGCAAATAAGACTCCAGTATTCTTCATAATCGCTGCGATATGGGATGTCTTTCCTCCCGGGGCTGCGCACAGATCTAAAATCTTTTCTTCCTGTTGTGGTGCTAATGCCATAACAGGTAAAAGAGAAGCGGCCCCCTGAAGCATGTAATGACCCGCCAAGTATTGAGGGGTTGCACCGATTGGCACCTGACTATCATAAACGACGAGACCAACTCTCGACCATTTGGCGATTGGGTCCACATTAACGCCAATATTAATCAATGTTTGGGCCAAATCGCGGCGACGAGTCTTCAGTGTATTCGTACGAATAGTGAGGGGTCGCTGTAATTCACTCGATTCCAAGAATTCTTTGAGTTCTTCGTGATTAAAGAGTTCCATAAATTTAGTCATTAAAAAGTCATTATAATTATAATAAAGACATAAATCCTGTTTAAGTATCGAAAGATAGTCAGCTCTGGAGCGCTGACCGTCGCGTCGACTCTTAAAGTCAGCCAAAACAAAGAGAACATCACTTATACGCTCTTTAATAATAGAGAGGTCTTCGGGCAACCGGTCGTCAGTCGTTCCCAATTGAATGGCGTCTGAAACGCGATTCATATCATCATCTGATTCTTTTTCATCGGATTTATCCTCATTTTTGACCTCATCTACATTATGTTCTTCATTGTATTCTTCCTCCTCATTGTTGTCGTCTTCATTATTGTTGTCCTCATTATTGATGTCATTTTGATCAATGTTTTCATTTTGATCATAGTTTTGGTCATTAATGTCTTCGTATTGGTCTTCGATGACTTCATTATCATTGAGACTCTGTTCGGAGTCTTTGACATCATTACTGTAGTCAACTCTATCGTCAAACTTAACCCGTTTTCCACTTTTTCCAAACTTTTGTTTCGTTTCTTTTGTCCTAAAATTATAACTAAATTATAGTTTAATTAATAAATAAAACAAAAACAAAAACCTTTTCTTTTGAGAAGAAATGGCTTTAATATCATCGGTTTGTTCGGCCAATAATCTGGTGAAGTCGGGGTCCTTTTGTTTTTTGGCGGCCCTTCCTTTGCCTTTTTTGGGTTTGTCTTCCCACCGACCCTTTCGTCCCATTTTTTGTCAATAGTTTTGAATTAAAAATTTAAAAACAAATTAAATGTAAAGACATGTGTTGTTCACAAAACATGCTTTCATTGTATCTCTTCTCTCATTGGATGACTATATTTTGCAAAACAAGTTTTGCCGCAAAATTCAAATAATTTATAAAAATTTAAATTTCATTAAATTCATTAAAACTCAAAAACATTTTATATAAAAGTTTATATAAAAAATTAATTCAAAAAACAAATTATTTTAACATTTTTTTATTTCAAATAAATTATATATAAATTAAAGAAAAAGTGATTTAATTTAATTTTTGGTACATTTGTTGCAATCAGTTTCTAAAAAATTACTTTTCTTTCAAATGGTTTTGAAAAAGATTTACATTAACTTATATTAAAAGGTTTTCCACTATTTTTTTGAAAAATGAAATTCTCTCACAAACAAAGAGTAGTTTTCCGGTTAAAAATTGCTTTTAAAAAGTTATATCTTTTGACTTTTGGTTATGGATTTCAAAAATTACGATTTAAGCCAAAACTGGTGTAAAAAAGAGGTGTGTTTTCCAATAGATAATCACAAAATGGTTATTTGAAAAGTTGTTTAAATCGATTACATGTGTATTAGCCCTACATTTAGAATAGTTTTTCAATTACTTGTTTTCGATATTATATTAATAAACAATTTTAGCCATAAATTCGATTCAATATTCAGTTTAAGGATATTATTTCACAAACAATTCAGTTATTAATTATCCGAAAAATTAGTTTTTTAAATAGTATTGTGTCTTAACTCTAAAATGTGTTTAAAATGTATTTTATGTCGAATTTAAATTCAATCGTTTTGTTTGATATTTCAGTTCTCGGTTTTGATGTTCGACTCATTTGATTGAGTCTTGTTTTCTAACTTCACATCTTTGCCGGTCTGTTCCTGTTGTTCATCACCGCCCGGACCGGCGTTTTCAGTCTCCGACTTTCGTGGACCTCGAGATGAACGACGCGGTCCGCCCCGACCTCTACTGAAACGACGGTTCTCACGTCTCGGCCGGAAACCAGTTCTGCGACGATTGTCTCGACGACCATCTTTTCCGTTCTCGTCTCCGGACTTATTCTCCTTTCCGTCGGTCTGAATACAAACAAATATTATATTTAAAATCAATTCAAACAAAGATTTGGTTCTAAGTTTTAGAGTTATGTTCAGAAAACAGTGGGTGATGAAGGGTTGGGTCAACATTTAGTTCTGCTTTAATTCAATCATCATTTCATTGTTAAGTATAAAAATTCATTAATTGAATGCAAACTCACTCCAGAGGCCTCTCCTTCAACACCGGACTGACTGCCTTCAGTGTCAGAACGTGGCCGACGTGGACGGCGACGGAAAAAGCGGCGATAGAACCTCTTTGGGCCGTTTCCTCCTCGACGTTGGTCGCGATCATAGCCTTGTTCTCCAAAACTCTGTTGTCCGCCATCATCGCCTTCCTGTTCATCAGTACGGGGTTGATATCTGTCTCTTTGAGGGCGTTCTCGTCTAAAATATCTGCGATAATATGGTCGACGACCTCTACCCCCACCCCCTTGACGTCCGGCATCGAAAGGCTGTGAATCGAATCCGTCATCTCTTCTGTCACGAGGAGGACCTCTTCGGAAACCTCCTCTTCGGAAGCCTCGACCGCGTCCTCTAAAGAAGCGTCGGTCAGCAGCAAAAGGGGATCCCTTGACGGGTACACCTCCCGGTCCGGTCACATTTGCCGCTTCGTTTCCCTAAACATTATTATGAATTAATATTTAATTTGAAATTAAAAACCAAAACCTTTTCGCCCTCAACGATATCAAACTCGACCTGTTCTCCATCGCCAACACTTCTAACCATTTTTGTCGGATTGTTCTTCACTATCGCCGACTGAAATCATCGCAAAATTTATATTTTTAAAAGAATTTATTATTCAGTCGACAACAAAAGGGAAGAAAAGTTAAGGAAAGGACTGAGAATTTCGGTCTTAAAGAACCGAACAATAAAAAACTGGTTCACCACTAAAATAAGGGTCAATGACTGGTTGTTCTCAGGAGTGCTATGTATGAGCGCACATACAGAGCGAGTGCTCTTCAAAAGGTTTGAGCGATTGCAGTGAGCGCTCACCCATTCTTTCAGCAAAAAAAATTGTTTAAAATTTGGGGACATTTTTGAGGAAAATTTTTCATTCAAAACACAGAGAATTGTCGGACAAATTACAGACTACAGACCTGATGGACAAAGACATCCTCTCCGTCCCTATCGTTACGGGATATGAATCCGTAACCATTCTTAACATTAAACCATTTAACGGTTCCCTGAATTCTTTGGGCTATTATTTACAAAAAATCAAAAATTAATTTAATTCAAATAAATAGAAAAAACAGAAATGAAAACCATATGAATGGCTATGAATTGAGGGGAAGAGCGAGCGGTGCCCTCACTTACCGACAACTTTCTTAGTTTGTTGTTCTTTGCTTTGGTTTTCCGCCACTTCTGACATGTTTTGTATCTTCTCTTAAGTAATTAAAGCTATTATTTGGAAATAAATTTGATTTAAAATGAATGTAAAGAAAAGATTGAAAACAAAAAGTATTGAAACAAAAACTCACCGATTCTTTAGTGATGTACAGATTTTGGGCCGCTTTCGATGTCCCGAATGTTTGGCCAACAGTTATCACCGCTTCCTAACCGATGTTATGGTCGCTAATGATGTTAAACACGAATGAAAAGCCTTTAAGCCTTCTTTGATGTTATTATCGTTACAAACGCCGCACGTCTTAAACACTACTCATTGCTCAGTACTCAACACAAGAGGACCAACAAAATGGCTGAACATTTATTTCACTACAACTCAATCATTGGCCCAAAAGAGCGCAAACTCTTTACAGTTCACACAAACAGTACTTCCGCCTACTTTTACATAAACGCAAAAAAGAGCGCACAATTCAAATATTAAACTTATATAATATAAGTTTAAAATTAAATATAACTTATATTTAATTTTAATAATTAAAAATCAAATAAATTTTAATATAAACAAAAAACTAAATTCAGTTCAAATAAATTATAATTCAAATAAATATTTATTTAAATATTTAATGAAATAAAATAAACTAAAATTATAAAACAAAAATTTATTGTAAATATATTTCTTAAGTTTTTTAATTCACAAAAAAAAACAATAAATTCATTGAAATAAATATTTAAATGAATATGAATTTTAAGAAAAAATATTAATTAATCGTTTGTTTGTAAAGTATTTCTTCTGAGTTTTTCGGGTGAATTTGAGGCCAATTGAGAGAAATCTCTGACCACTTCATTGAATGTTTCGTCACTAATATTACCAAATTCTTCGTCATTTTTCATCTCTTCATTGAGTTTTGCGAGTCTTAGCCTTAAAATATCAAAATTAGAGATAAAAATATAATATTAAATATAATTGTTTACAGCGTAACGATATCTGCATTCGCTTTATTGATAGCAATTGTCAGCGCATTATTTCCTGCCTTATCTTCAGTTGTCTGGTCAGCGCCTCTTTTTAAAAGAAGACAGACCTGACTATAAAAAGATAATTTAAAATATAAATGTTTGTCATTAAATGACTTCAAACCCAGTATTTCCTCTTTCAGTGGCCATATGTAAAGGTGTGGTTCCGTTAGAATCGGAGACATTAGATTTGGCGCCATTAAGGAGTAGATACTCACAAACAGTGACGGTATCACTGAGAATGGCCTCATGTAATGGTGTTCGGTTATAATCTTGTTCATTCTGCCAGTTAATGTTAGCCCCTTTTGCCAGGGATTCACTCATTACTCGTAAATCACAATTAAGAGACGCGTTATATAACATTATATTAAAGTGTTTGTTATGACTACAATCTGTTATCCTATTATTGAGAGAATTGTCTTTTATTTGGACACAATTTTCGTCACTATTTTTCGGATTTATATTCACAGTTTGTTCGACATTTGATTCTAATTTACTTAATATGAGTTTAGTTTCCTCCGAGTCTTCATCTTCAGAGTCAGTCTCTTCAGAATTCAAGGGTTTATTAATTAATTTTTCTTTTCTTTCGATGGGATTATTATTTTGATTACAATTAATATTACTTTTTTGTTCAGAACTTTGGTTAATATCATCAAAATTATGCGACTCTTCAACAGTTTTCTCACTTTTTATTTCATTGGGATAAGTATTTTCAGAGATTTGTTCATTTTTGGGGACACTTTCGACACACTTATCAACAAAAGCCTTTCGAACGTATTTTGCTTTAATCCATAATTCTCTTAGAGTTCGACTACACTCAGGAGTAGCTCTTCGGGCAACGGTTTCATCAACTTTTGCTTCATATATAAAATTAATGAGAGAATTACCCAAAGAAGACATAACTTTAACCAATTCGTGATCCCAAGCGTCCAGATTTAAGGAACGGACTTTACTTAAGTGAACGCCAAGACTTCGATGAATACCAGAGCACTCTATACATAATGTTATGCCTAAGTTAATAGAAGCCCACTTTGGATCAGATGCTTTGCAATCACAACAAAATTCGTTGCCCGGGATCGCCAATATCTGCGTATATGATGATCTAGGAGGTTTGGCGGGAGGGGCACCTATTGATGCGCCCAATGGACCCGTGTTTACGTTATTAATACTATTTGAAGACCTGCTATTAGAAGAAGCACTGGAAGCGGTACACCACGAATCCTAACAAATATTTTTTTTTTAAATCAGTTTAAATAAAAATTGAAATAATGTCTAACCTGTGAGCCCAGACTCTGCTGTTCAGAAGTTTCGTTGTTATTATTGTAAGCGGCATCGATTCCCGCCTGCATTGAACTGATCCAAGTTTGAAGGCCTTCCTCTGAGTCTGCCTGAAGTATATGACTCTTAGAAGGGGATAATACTTCAAAACAAAATCTGCGTTCCATGAATTGGACCGGTTTTGCAGTACAGAGGCGAAGGTCTTCTTCCATAACTGTAAGTTCTTTGTCGTGCGATCGCTTCTGATAAACGAGTTGATGGTCTTGAATGATAAACCAGCGACGGTTCCACGTCTTAAACGCATTAGAAGTTCGTTTAAAAAGATATCCCTCCAAACGAATAACATTTTCGGTTCGGATTAGTTTAGGGATCGGTTCCTTAGCCGTAACCAAAGTATGTCTGCCCTCTAACCGCTTCTCCAAAAGTGATGTCGCGTTTCTCATATCAATAATCTTTAATAAAGTATCAAAAGAAAAACAATTCTGATTATCCATAACCAGAGTCTGTGCGGAAAATAGAAGAGTTTTTCCAAATTAAATCAAAATTCAAAATAAAATTTTTGTTTTTCGCCACAAATTAAAGCAACACTTCTTGAGAGGAGTCGTGTTTTATATAACTTTTCCAATGAATTGTGAGACAAAACTTCTCAATCATAGGAAAGACTTGTTTTGCTATTTAAACAAATTGCAAATTCATTGACACAAACATTCAAACGAAGGAAAAGAAAGGCTTAAAACTGAATATTTCAAACATTGAATGATATCTCAAAGTCTAATACTATACTAAAAGTCAAATATTAAAAATTCCAAAACTATTCTCATATTTCTTATAAATGATTGAAACTTAATATAGAAATTGTGTTCAAAACATTTTCAGATTAAAGTCAACTTCAGTTAATTTGATTCAACTTTTATTTATTTTTGTTTAACTGATTTAATCACAAAAAGTTGTATTCAGAAGAGAAACGAATAAATTATATAAAAATTGTTATGAAATCAACAGAAATTGCAAACAAAACATATAAATTGAAGAATACATACATGAGTTGCGACGCCTTTCTTGAAATGGTCAAAGTCTTGGAAGAGATCTGATCCCTGATGGAAGTGAGTGCCGTAAGCGTGCATTAAACTCAATAACTGTTTTCGATTATAATTGAATAAATTGTGAGAAAAAAAGTTAAATCTAATAATTATAAGCAAATGAGTCGTAAAATTAGGCCATAAATCCATTCATTTGTTAATTGAACCTTAAATTACTCCCAAAGTATAGTTAAAAACTAAACGCCTAATAATTAGTAAAATGAAATTCCGGTATATTTTTATAATAAATTGTTTTAAACGAAAACTTTTTAAATGAATTTATAAGTTCTATAAAATTAATTTAAGAAATTTATGAATTGCATTAATTAAAATGAAAAAACTGACCGAATCTAAGACTTCGTGACGTTTTTTGTTCTGAACAACAGAGAGTTGAGTCACATAATCGAGAGTCAAGTGTTGGAAACAGGAACGGGTCGCTGTCAATAGATTAGACGTCTCTTCGCATTCGTTCGGTTTATTTCTTGGTATTTGTGAGTGTCTGTTGAGTACAGAATCGTATTCATCGCTAATTTTGTCGAAATGACGTTTAGTTTCCTTAACTTTAAAGATGTCTTCTCTGCAAAAATTGGAGAGATTTTTACCGACAGCTCTGTTCGCCTGATCTACAAGTATTGAGTCGTATTTTAAGAGTTCTGTCAGAGTTTGCACAAAACGATTCAAACTCTTTACAATCAAAGGATCATCTTTGAAATAAACCAATAGATCCCAAATACCATTAATGAAATTACTGTCAAATAATTATTTTTATAAATTTTCAGACAAAAGTTATAAACTTAAAGTTATTTAACTTATAAACAATTTTCAATAATTGTTAATAAAGTTATGAACTCACTATGAAGTCACTAAAAAAGCAATTAATGAATACCTTTTAGCCTTAATGAATGATTTGCCGATTTCTACCATAAATGAACACAACTTAACGATCTATTCATCAAAAATGACAATAAATTAAAGATTATATTCTTAAATAAATATAAAAAACATTAGAAAACATTTGAAAATTAATAAAATATTTATAATTAAAAATAAAAGTAAAGAATTGAAAGAAATGACTCAAAAAAATGAAGAATTTATGAGACATTTAATTATTTTAAAATTTAAATCAATTAATTCAATACTTTATCGATTTTGAGCTCAAATTCATTTAAATCGTTTTCGTTTTGCTCCAAAACCAGTCTATAAGACAATAATTAATACAATTTTTTAATTAGTTGTCACAGAAATAACTGAACACCAGAAGAGTGACAATTATCTCACCTGAATTTCGGTGAATCCAACAGACATTCAGACAATTCAATGATCGGTTTCAGTGGTTCGGATGCCATTGTCTGAGCCATGGATCAGATAATTGAATGTGAAGACAGTAATTGAGGCAAAAACTCAAATGTAAACAAAAGACTTTCAATTAAAATAAGAAATGGTTTGTAAACAACACTTAAAAACTATTGAAAAACATTTTAAAAATATATTTGACTTTTAATTAAGATTTGATACGACTCGTCATCAATAAAAACAATTAATATAAATATTTATAATTGAATTAAAAATTGTTTTAAAAGTCAGTTATATTGAGTTATCTATTGTTTGTGTAATACATATGACGCTCAGAAAACGCCTCAGAATTTGAATGAATAGTCAGTCAGTGATTGAATGCATTGAATGAGTCAATTGCCTGAAGGCTTTTCCCATTAATTCTTTCGTTAAAAAACACTTAAAAATGATTTTTCGCACAAAATATTTAAGAAAATCATTGAAACGCTGTTTCCAATACAACAGTCTTTAACTATTTGTCACTAAAACTGCATATATTTCTGGTTTAGAGATAATTCTTAGGCTAACAATTAGTCATTCGATAAGTTATCAGTAATTGATTACAACTTAAGATAGTTGTTTGGGACACTTTTGAGACACTTTTTGTATCACTTAAATACAATTATCAAGTTCAATTAAAAATTATACCCTTCTATAGTCATTTACATATTAAATATTTGACCTTTACAATAGTTGTTTCATGGTCAATTCTCTATTATAATGACCATTGGATATCAATAGTCTCTAAAAAAATAATGATTAAAGACTTACCACTTTTGTTGTTAAAATGTGTAAAGTTCTAAATATGATCTTGGTCACAAGTTTTACTCAAACAAAACTTAAATACCATTCATTTGATGAAAATGAAGGAAAAATGACTCAAAATATGAATTATTTGGAAAAAAGGAAACAAAAAATATAATTAACAAAACTTTTTAAGAATAATTGCATTTAAGACAACCAAAGGATTTATGGACTAAAAGTTTCTCTGAGTTTAACGACTTTCTAACAGAACCTGATTTTTATGTAATAAAATTGTTTAACAAAAGAACACAGAATAAGAAATTCGGACTCAATTACATTAATTATTTTAAATAAAGGCTTTGACTTTCATTTAAAAATTAGTTTATTGTCAAAGACTACGAATTAATGCTAAAAATGATAACTAAGAGTCAAAAGGTCTTAAAAGGCTGTTCTCTCTCTAACTTTAGTGAAAGGATTTAGTTTTAAAATTAAAGAAATAATTTTTTAATCGCTTTTCTTATCAAAACGAATAAATATTTATCGTCAAAATTAGAGTATATTTAGTCTTAAATTCAATTTTAGATATTTTCTGACATAAAAATTATCTAAAAATGATATCTTTGAGGGACTTTGAAATCAATTAAATTTAAATCAAATTTTTTTTTCACAAAATTTTTATTAAAAACAATTTCAAGTCTTTCAAAAAAAAGCTCTCAAATGCTTTTCAACTCTTAATCTCCACAAAAAAATGTTGAAAATATGAAATTCTTTATGAAAAGTTCAAAAATGGATAAAACAAAGAATTTGTACTAAAAAACAGTACAAAAAGTTTCTAAAAGAGAAACAAAAGCAAAGAAATGGAGAAAAAATAGAGAAGTTTTTTATCCGAAATATAAATTTAATTCGAATTTTCATTTGAATAGAAAATTAATCAAATATTTTAATAAATACCGATATATAAGAGACAAATAAAACAAATTAAGAAAAGGAGAGAATAAGAAGAAAAAACGAATAATTCTTTTTCCCACAAATTTCTTCTCAAAATTCATAAAATTTATTTAAATATAATTATTAGAAATTAGACAATCAATCAGTTGTTGGTCTTTTCGGCATCAAAATAGACAATCAATTAACGGAACTACCGGTGCGCTAACCCAACGACGATGGCTTAAGAGGCAGCGTTTTTACACGCAATTATCGCTTCTTCGCCGATCGCTGACATCACTGTTACCTAAAACACAATCAAAGAATAAAAATTAGTGAAAGTTTTTAAATATTTCAGTGTTTTATAGAAGCGATGACTTACGATAACAGTATTGTCTTCGCGACCAAATTCTTCTCTGAGTTTCTGACCCATTTCGCCCTCAGGCAAACGCAGGTCATCGCGAGTGTCCCCCTTATCGTTCATTAGAGTAACAAATCCGTCGTCACTTATATCTATCAACTGTTGATATGAACAAACGTTAAATTTTGTTAAAATATTTGTATTTTTAAAGAAATCCGGATTCAAATGCCTTTTGGCTATAAATCATGACTTAAAGCACTTGTTTTGGAGTTTTTAACGGATTTAAAGAAATAAATAATGGCTTTAAATAAATCACAAAAAACATCCAAAAAGTGAACCATAAGAATGTTTTGTTAATTAGTCGAAGGGAAGGCATACCTGGAAGTCACTGCGATTGACGTTCGGAACATCGATGTTATGAGTCGATGGACACAAGTCCTCATACTTTTTGTTAGTGAATATGTCGAGACCCACCAAATGCACCTAATATTCATTCATTCAAAATAAGGATTAAACTCATAGAAAGCAATGGTAGACATACTTTAGCATGGCCATGTTTGCCAGTCTTGGAAGTGCTCATCTCCATAATCTTGCAAGGTCTTGCCTTAATCATAACGAAACCGTTCTTACGAAGAGAAGAGCACTGAACCGGATATGTGGCCGACGCGCCGGACGACGCCTGATCGTGATATTCGTCACCATCGCCTTCCATATCACTGTTTTGTCAAATCACCACAAATTTTGAGAAAAAACAAATCAATTAATCGATTATTTTAATACAAATGATTCAAAATTTTAATTAAAAACAGATTTCGTTTAAAAATCGTTTAATTTATTTAATTAATAACGAATTGCCGGTAAATTTGAACCAAAACTCAGGTATTGCGTCCATATTGTGAGTGCAGACACGAAAGCAATGCCTTCTCTAATGCATGTCTGCGCTCTCCGGCGGAAGCCATTGATATGAAGTGCAAAACATTTACAAATCAAACACTTTTTTTAAATATTTACCCAAATATTAGTTGAAATCTATTGAGGAGTTAATGGGGTCTCCAAATGATTGGAAGCAGTGATTAATTATGGATTTATCTGTTAATTAATAACGAATTTAACTAAATTTAAGCGCAAAGAATGTCTTTACTCACCACAACGTGACTCCTCCTCAACACAAGTGCTTTGAGAAAGAAAGAGCTCATAGACTGCACCGCACTCTTACGTCTCAAACTTTGTTTAACTCTTCACATAAAACGTAACTCAAATCACAAAACTTTATATCGAATTCAAATTCGAAATCATATCCAAAATGCGGACAATTTGTGCTCTAATTTTGAGCTCAACATTGGCTCAAATGTTTGTTAAGAATTTAAAATTGTTTTGCGAGAAATGCGGCAAAACTCGTGACGTATTGCTTCAAAGACAGACCGTTTGTCTCCTCGTCTGCAACAGTGGCGGACACAGACATTCAAAACAATTTAATTCTATATTTTTCATTTAAATTATTTAATTAATAAAATGTAAACACAATTTAAATGTTTTTATTTCATTTAATATTTAAGGGTATTGTTTTTCATAAAATTTATTAAATTAAAGGTTCCGTCACTGGAGTCGGCCTTTAAATTATAGAGTTTTTTAAATCGTCTGACTTTTAAAAAGTAAAGCCTTTCGTTACAAAAATCGTTTGATTTAAACCAAAGTTTCATTTCATTTAACTTAAAACTTAAAGTCATTTAAGATTTCATTGAATTCTGAATTTTATGAAAATGAGTGAAATCTTGATCTCAAAGATTGAAAGAAAGTCTTCTTCGCGAAAGATTCAAAAGAAAGACATCGCTTTAAGACATCGTTTGTCAGACGAAAAGTGGCGCAAAAATCTCAATAAGAGTTTTATGGCTCTGAAGACAATTGTCAGACAAAACAGAAAACAATCGATGGATTGTTTGATGAACTCTGGATTCAAAGAAATGGTCGACAAAAAACAATTCGTTTCCAACAAAAGATTGTCTCGAATCGAGACTTTGAGGTCAACCATTGATTTGATTCAAACCAAAGAATCAATTATTGAAAATATTTTTAAAGAAAGACAATATTTAATGAGTTCTTCGCCGAAGACTAAAACTGAAGATAAGTTAATGGCCACTAACGGTCTTCAGAAGATTAAAAATATCTTCGATTTATTCGAGAAAAGACACGAATTTGAATCAAAAGGAAATGGAGTCAAACCTAAGATCGAAGACAACAATAAAATTGAGTCAATTCCTGAAGAAGACAATCAAAGTTCGCCTAAAATCAAAGTCAAAACAGCGGATCCTATTCTGGCAGCCGTTCAGACCATTAAAACTGAAGTAATTGACCCGAAAGACAACGAGAAAGTGGTCAACGAATTGTATTCTTTGAAGAATGAATTTGTGGACATCAATAACAACACATGTGACCACTTAACTGATCCCAAACAATGGAACTACTCTTTCAGTGACAGTAGTTCTTCATTCTTCGAATCATATTCTTTGGACAACCGATCCTTTGGAGACATTTATAATTTGGATCCAAAAGAGTATCTGACGACTGATTTAACCGAATATTTGGCCAAAACTATGCCCTTAACTAAATTGGACTCATTTTAATTAATTAATTAATTGTAATAAAATTTAATAAAATCTTTAACTAATTTTGTATTAAATAAATATTTCATTTAAAAGTTTAAAATTATGTTTATTTTCTGTACTTTTTTGTTTAACTATTTTTCATTCTTATAAAACGTTTTTATTATTAATAAATCTTAAGTTCAGTTTTACTTATTTTAAAATTTAATAAATTCTATTTTAAAACTTAAATTGTTAATAATTTGGTAATGAAAATGCTCGTGCTCTTTTTGAATTTTTGGTACTATTTTTTCAGATCATAAAATGTCTATAAATTCAAATATGATTTTATTAATAATTTTTTTTAGTAAAATATTTGTGTCAAAAGTAAAGGCAGAGAATGAGATCTTTGAAGAGAATATTCTCTATTTATTGGCTCTGAATTTCATATTTATTACGATTATATTCATAGCAATTCTGTTAACAATTATTCTTTGGTTCATAACTCGTCAAAATTCCGAAGATATAATTGAGTCAACAATTGTTCATAAGTTGAGTCCTTCAGTAAGTGAAGAGTTGCCCGAAGTGTCGGTTAATGTGTCGACAACTTTGATAACACTTCCCAACAATAGTTATGAAAAAATAGAAATTTAAAAACTTATAACAAACGATGTCTTCAATCGACAACTTTTAACAAATTCTTCATTAATTGTCTGCTCTTAATATGAAAATAAATCATTTTAAAGAAATTAATTTCGATAATTATTTTATAAATAAATATAATTTTTCTTTAAATTAAAAGTAAAGAATTAATGAATTGATTAATTGATTAATGAACATAATTTCATTTATTGCATAATTGAATATTTATAAACTAATGAAGTTTTTATTATAAAATTATTGATATATTTATAAAATGGAAAACAAGTTTTCAATCATTAAATCGATTTTAATTATAATTTATATATTTACAAATCACACAAAATCTAATTTAAAAACTATTAAATTAAGGCAAAAGTGATTTCGTTTAGAAGTTTGTATTTAAAAGAATAGGATTTAAGGCAATTCATAAGATATAAGATTTAATTTTAAGGCCTCAAAGTTTCAAACAATTATTTATATAATATATTCCTTTATATTTACAAATTAGTCACAAGTAATCAATGATCAGAGCTTTCAAACAAAGTTTAGAATTATTTAATATTTAAAATATTATGAAAGCAAACGATAGTCTTCTCAGATCACAACTAACTAATCATATAAATAAATGGTTAAATCAAATAAACTCCAAAATTATTCAAAACACCAAAAAAAACCCAAAAAACCATTTCTTCGGTATATTATTTCGATTAACACAAAAACTTCTAATATTTTAATTTCATTAATGAATAAAAAAAACATGGGATGAATTTCTGAATATATTCAGAATAATAACTGAATGAGAGGTCATTTCTTTATCGAAAGATATTTTAAAACCTCAAAATGATTTAAGAAAACAATTTAATAATTCAATCAATAATTGAATAATTTTGTCAAAAGTATTAAAGGCTTAATATATTAATTTGATTAACAATTAACTATTATTAGTATTATTGTTGGGCACCTGAACGTAAGCATTGGAATCAGTTATTGTGATCCAAACTTCGTTACCATTTTCTATATCATCCAAATTGAGCAGTACTTCATTAACGGGCAGATCATCTGTAGATTCTTCCTTTCCGTCATTTACTGCAATCAATTGTTGCAAATCGTCGGACATAATAACTCCATCTCTTAAAACATTTAATTCGAGATCATTTGCGTTAATAATAATATCTTCCAAATCGTTATTATTATTATTACTATTATTGAGATTATTGTTGTTATTATTATTAGAGTTATTAGAATTAGTAGAAGTGGAAGCACTTAATTGTAAGTTTAAAATATTTGAATTATTATTATTCGTTTCGATAGTAATTACTTCTGGACTTTTTGTGGAAGACTTAGTACTAGTGTTCAGAGTTTTCTCAATAGATTGAGTGGTAATCCCCCCTCGCGCCAATTTCTCTAAAAGTTCTGTTGTGTTAATCACAGATTTAATCTCTGAATCAGGAGTTTTGTTGTCTCTATTGCCAGTTGTGTTCGTTGCAGAGGATTTCATTTTATTAATAAACATTTCTTTAGATCGTTTGAGGATATTTGCAGCCAACAACTGATTTGCCATTTCTTTGTCTCCATTTGTGTCTAATTCACAGATATTTTTATTTAATTCTTCTTTATTTGTGGATTCGGTTTGACTTTCAGTGTTTGTGTCTTTAGAATTGTTATCATTGGAAGTCAAGTGTCCGTCAGAGAGTTTGTGTGAGAGCCGGTGTTTAAGCATAATTACATACGACAGAAATATTTTGTGACAAATATTACAGGAAAATGTCCTAAACTTGAAGGTAGAACTCTTTTGAGGCGTTGTTATCGACTCTTTCTTGTTTTGGATATTACTTTTGTCTGATTCCTGTGTCTTCAAATCCGAGTTATCACTGGAATCAGGTTTTGCTTCAATGTTGGCGTTATTCGAATCTCGAACGCCAGTAGAGGTAGACTCAGGTTTTGACTCAGAATTTGCTTTAATCAATGCTTCTGATGACTGGAGAATTTGGTCCTGTTTTGTCTGATCTCTTAGTATAGAAAGAACTGTATCTTCGATTTGACTCCTCTATAAAACACAAAAAAAATATTTGAAACCAAAATAATAATGAAATGAAGGCTTACAACAGATAACTGTGAGGGCGTGTAAATCATTGGCTTTATTTTAGAATCAGACTCTCCATTCTCTTCAGTGACTTTCTTTTTCTTTTCATCAATTTGTAGTCTTATCGGACAAATCCCTTTAATATGTTTTCGATAGTTTGCTAAATATGTGAACCCGCGGTGACAATAGGGACAGTTGTGGTGTTGCGCTAATCAAAAGAATTTTATTTTAATTTAAATGAAAATATTTTTGTTTAAAGAAAAAGATAAGAATTACTTTGAATTCTAGCGAAGGATAGACTGAATAAACGAAGGGATAGTTTGCACTTTAAGTCAACTGATCTGAAAGTATAGACCGGTTGTGAAACGACAGGAATTCAATTCTTTTGAGATAAAGAAATCATAAGTAATTCTAATTTGTTTTTGAATGAAAATTTCTAAAACAATAAAAAACCAAAAGAATTATCTCTAAATGACTTACAGGGGGACCCTTTGAACGCGAACTGAGGGTTTTCCTGTTTCACTCGCCATAAATCTAGTTTCGATTCTTTAGGGGAAACGATGTCAGTACAATCGACTCCCTCTTCGTTGTCTTCATTATTTGTGACTTCAACGCGAGTTTCGCCATCGAAGACAACCTCATCATCGCACTCCAATTTGATCTCTTCTTTGACTGCACTACAATCGATACCATTTTCTTCAACTTCTGGTTTCTCTACTTTGATGACAACCAATTCATCTGATTCTACATTTGTTGACTTTGAATCAGAGGATTGATTGCTCTCATCAGTGGCCGATTGTTTGCGAGTCGGACACACATTCTTTATATGTTTACGAAAATTTCCGACGTATGCATAGACTCGATTACAATCGGGACAGCGGTGTTCCTTTGCATCGCTTCCCGATAACGACTTTGAATTATTTAACGACTCTGAGTTCTGTTCAGATTCTGACTGATTCTTCACTATTTCTTCAGTTTTAGAAATTTCGAGGTCAGTTTCATCTTCAGTTTCCTCTTCTTCTTCGGTATCATCTTTGGAGTCAACAATCAAATCATTGGTAACAGAGTTATTAATTTCGCGTTTATTTTCTAAATTTGAAGAGATTTCGTTCGAAGAATTGCCTAATTTTTTGTCTGAATTTTGTTTCGTTTGTTTAATGTTTTTTAGAGCTTTTAATTCAATATTTTTTGTTAACTTCTGAGAGATTTTTGTCGAATTTCTTAATTTTCGTTTTGTATTGATTTTCGATGTGAAGACCCGTTTATTGCATAACAATTTATGTTTAGAAAGACTATCCATATACACAAACTTTTTTGAACACTTTTTACAAGAATATCTTTTTGGAAGACATTCCAAACTGGATTTTTGATTGTCATCTTCTGAGACGGGAATTAAGTTTTTTGGGTCTGTTCTCAAGTTATTTGAAATCTCTGAATGAGTGGTCGATTCAATAGAAATTTTATTTTGTTTTTGATTTGAAATTTTAGAGGTTTTGTCGATATCTTCGTTTTTGACCGAAATTTCTGAATCATTGTTATGAGTACTAGACTTTTGTGACGTTTTTGAATCATTTGATGAGTTTTTTGAGGTATTTCTTAGCCTTTTATTCTTTGTATATTCTTCGGGACTGATTTGTCTTCTTTTTCCCGAACGTGTTTTACACGGACTCAGAGGTGACGAGAATTCAGTCGTTTCAGACGAGTGACTACTATTGGCTTCTGTTTGAGTGTCAGAAGTATTCATTGCATTTGGGGTCGAAGTCGAACGAAGTGAAGTCGTTTGAGTTTCGGTGTTATTATGAGATTTGTTACTATTATTTAGGAGTTTCTTCTTTGAGTTGTTATTATGAGCGCATTCGAGTATATGGTTGTGAAGAAGACTGACTGAAGAGAACGACTTTTGACATTTTGTACAGTTTAGTGATTGTATAGTGTCGTCATCAACTCTGGATAGAACCGGAACGGTTGGACACCGACGGAGTAAACCTTCTGAACAGTGGTATTGCCATAAAAGAAGTTGTGATGGAATGTTACGCAACTCTGGTTTGATCTCAATGTATGAACACTTGACGTTCGGGTGATTATTAGTTTCGTGTTCTGACAATACTTCAGCTGAAATTTTCTGTTGACATGCATTACATAAAAACAGCGGTTTTGATGGCTGTTCGTCATTCGGTAACTCTTCAAATGATGTATCGATTATTAGAGGTTTAAACTTTGGATTTTTGACTGTATTTAAATTGCAATCCAAAAGAAATTCCAATTTCTCGCTCTGATTAGAGGACGGCGGAGGAGATGAGCGGCACTGAAAACCTTCGGGAAAGTTATATTTCTGGAGATTTATTTCCGGAATAATAGACTCGACTTTCTTTTGGTGAGGATTTCGAATCACTTTAAAGTCATTACTCGTATTTACAGATTTTCCGTCGACGAAATATAATAGATTTTCTGCCATTTTTTGCGCTAAATTTCTATAAAATTCAAACTCATTCCGATTAGTGAAGGGTTCAGTTATTTCATTGTCGAGTTGAGGATCAACTCTTAATCGCGAACAGTTGCGTACGGATTGAGGTCTGTGTGCGATCTGTTTGTGACGAATTAGTGAACCGTAAGTAAGAAAACGGCGATAACAAAGTGAACAATGAAAGTATGCTTGAAATTGATTTTGTTGAGACATTTGTTGACTTCTGACGGGTCCTCTTTGTGGCGAACTCTCTCTAAAGGGTTCTTCAGCCAAATTCGTCGATTCCTTGTTTTTTTGTCGCAAAGATTTTGAATTATCTTTAGCTGTCTTTTCATGTTTTTGTCTCAAATGAGCGGATAATTGTTTTTTACTAAAACAGAATTTATTACAAAACCCACACGGATTGAAGAATTCCTTATGCTTTCTGTTTACATGTTTTCTTAGCTCTGGATAAGTGGGAAAGAGTTCTGAACACTTCACACATCTATGACTGACTGACTTCTGGCGATTTGTGGCGGCCGTTGCGGTCACTTTCAATATCAACGAAGAGTTATCTCCAGATTCAGACATATCTGAGTGTTGACTCTTTTCGTGTTTTTTTCGGTCAGCGATTGTCTGAAATTTTTTAGAGCAATGTTTGCACGCATACAGACGTTTGCCGTTATGGACGACCTCTATGTGACGCATCAGATTATGTCTTTGGATGAAAGACATGTTGCACTCTGAACAGGGAATACGGATCGGCTCTATAGTACCGGAACTGTTGTTTCGATGACAATCATCGACATGTCCTTTGATTTGCAACAACTTATCGTAAAATAAGACACAAGAATGACAACAGTAGAGGTCTGGCATATCAGGTGATAACGTTGTCTGACCAGAATTCTGTAATTGTTCTTTCCATGTCTGAAGTGAAGCACTGGCCGACAGATTGATACCACAATTTGTGACATCAGTTTCGCAAAGATATCCATAATTAATATGCGATCGAATGAAGTGTCGTTTAAGACTAAAAGAATGTCTATAAACAGCATAACAGACATCGCATTTGTATAATTTCTTTCCGTGTTTTCCCTTAAAGATGTGGTGCTCTAACATTTGGAACTGATATTCACCCGGTTTTTGACGAACTGATGTCTGAGCGCACAACTCATCCGTAAACTTGTGGTCACTTTCATCGGCGGCTGTCGTTGTATTGATGTTGACATCACCCGAACTCATCTCAAAATCGTCGCATTCAGTGCTCTCCTCATCGATGATATGTCGATGAAGTGATGGCGAATTGAGAGCCTGTTGTAACTCCTCTTCAGTGAGCTGTTCCTCGTCTTCTTCTTCCTCTTCTTGATTAACAATAGCCATAAGTTTAGCCAAATCTTCGTTTTCATTTTCATCTGACATTTTATAAGTATTTTCAATATTTTGAAGTTTTCAGTGATTTTGAATAATTGGATAAATAAACAAAAAATAACTCAAAATAAACAATAATTTAACGAATAATTGAAAATCATTTGAAACCAATTAATAGAAAGTCATTAAAATAAGAGTCAAAATAAATATTGCGTTCATTTGCATCAGAATCTGATCCCAAATAAGATAATATGAGTTTTCAATTGAAGGCAAAACAAGTGGACCACTAATTGTGGTCAGCATTCAATCGTTGGTTAAAAAAATAGATTTCATCCGTTAATTAAAGATTGCAATCAATTCTAAGCAAAGGGTAAACTCAAGAACAGAATGTATGTCATCTGTGGTCCGAAGCAATCAAATGACTGCCACTTGTATTCACTCAAAAACATATTCAAAACAAACGAAACGGTAAAAGAAGTAAACAATAAATAATTTGTATTTATTTCAAAACAAAATTAAAGCCAAAAATAAGTGAAAATCAATTTTCTAAGTGTTTTATTAGCACTGAATCGATAACTAAATATAGGGAACAAAATGAACGCCATATTAATGGCTAAACAAAACTCAATGAAAACGTCAGGATTTCAGTCTATATCTGATAGAGAATAGCCTTTGCTTTAGACGAGAATATGTTATCCACACATAACGTATTCTGCACTCCTTTTCTCTCCATAGCCTCTCTCTCTCTCTCTCTCTCGCACTCTCTCAGTGCCAGATCTATGCCTACCTCTTAGGCGTAGATTAAGGTCATAGACCTCTCAGTATTACAGTGAAGAGTATTTTGAGGGGTAGAAAAGGTGACACCTATTCTAATGTTAATTTAATATTTATTTCAAAACGATATTTGAATTTTTATTGATTTGCAATCAATTGATTGATGCCATCATTAAAATCAATGTTTGTATTTGTTGTCAACTAAAGTATCAATATTTTAGTGAGGGTTCAAAGTTCACTGATTAGAGGCTATGACCTCACAAATGGAGTGCAAACTTGATTTGTGAGGAGAGTATTACACAACAAACCAATTGTTGGAATTCACGCATCAAATACTTCACAAATTTGTAGAACATTATAACCCGGAATATAAATACTCTTAAAATAAATGAATGATTTCTAAAATCATTGACTCTTTTAAAGATTCCTATAATTAAAGTGAATCACTATTTGAATGTCTAATCATCACTACTATAGAGTCAATACAATTATTAACAAAATTACTATAAATTCATTGATTTAAAGCTAAGAAATCATAGAAATTAATGAAACAAAAAGTATTTTTTATTAATTAATAATTATTAACATTTCATACAATTATTTTAATGGCATTCGAATATCGAAAGAATGTTTATCAATTAGAGCTAGATCATTTCAAAATGCAAATATATTTTCGTTTAAAGAATTTTAGGGAAAAAAAGAACAAGTAAAAATAATTAAAGTAAACAACAAAAATCACCAGAAGCTGATCCACTTCTTTAGCATAGAATTTAAAGCATTTCTTAACAAAAATAAGACAAAAATGTAAATAAAAGTTTCTTAAAAAGTATTTAAAGTTTAAAATATTCAAAATATAAATCAGGTTTTGTTTCTTTTAAGTCAAATAAATTATAGAAATGTCTTAAAAAACAATAATAAAAATATTAAATTGAAAAAGAAATGAGTCATTGAAATGTTGTTCGTCTCAGCTCTCGATTACTTAAAAAAAATTGATTTAAAGTATTTTTTATGTAAATAAAATCCAAAAAAGTATATAAAAATTTCTTAATTATTAGTTAAATATTATTGTGTTTTACAGTTGTCTTTGGATTTTTTCTTTTTCTCCATAGAAGTGATACGTCTCTGTCCTTGCACAGGTAAGTATGGGGGAACGGGACTCGACGGTGACATTCGACTTCTTCGAGTTGTTTCTTCTATTGGATAGTAATTGTCTTCTATCGGAACGGGTTCGGGGTCTCTGAGCATCGGCCGATTGGGTAGCCTTTGGTTTGTGGAGTAGGGACTATCAGATGGGGAGGGAGTGGCCGACACTTTATATACTTGAGCAAAATGAATGCCCGGCTCTTCCGATTCATTATCGTCGACACTCGACTCAAAGTTTTGATTTGGAGTATAAGTAATCGGCGATGGATTTAAAAGAGGATTCGGTGGAACAGAAGTCGAGTTCCTTTTATAAGTCGGATCCAAAAAAGTAGCGATATTTGGATGATATGAGTGATGACTAATCTCTTCATAAAATATGCTGTCATTATCTGAATATTGATTATATGTCGACTGATATCCCGTTCGTTCAGCTCCGGAATGGATGCCATTTGACTCTCTCGGAGTCGAACCGTTAATATCACACGAGTTGTCGGAATGTCTTCGATTGTTGTGAATTGCCGTCGGATTAGAAATTGTATTATTTGTTTGATTCGCTTCTAATTGTTTCTGCATTTGTTTTTGTTTTGCCCTCTCTTTTAAGCGTCGAATCCTCTCTTTTTCTTGTTTTTGGAGGAGTTTTGCGATCGCATAGTCTTGTGCTTCAATTTGTTGCAACTTTTCTTTATCGACAGTACTTTTCCTTTTCATTTCTTGTTGTTGAAGAAGTCGTGCGATCTCTGCGTCCTGTTCTTCAAGAAATATGCGGAGCTCTTCGGGTGAAAGATTGGGCGGAGGCTGAAGACAAAACTCAGACAAATCTAATTCCTCGTCATCTGAGGGCAGACTAGCAGAAGGTCTGTCTCTTATATGCATAGAGTCAACACTTTGAGCGATAGCGCCCATCGCCTGATGGTGTGCGCTATTAATAGAGTTGATGTTCGTATCGGCAGTGGTATTGATTTGAAAATTAAGTCGTTCGACCTGTTGTTTTTCGCGCTCCAATCGTTTCTTTATGATTCTCTCCCTTTCCTTCTCTGCCAAACGTTTGGCTAATTTTTCGTCTTCTTCTTCGACACGTTTTTGACTGAAGTCCTGTTCGAGTATCCGTTCCTGTATTTCTCGCGCCACTCTTTCATCTGCTTCGAGTTGTCTTTCGACAATTCTCTCATAACTGAGTCGAATAGCAGAGGCCTCTTCTTCTTCTGAATGTTGTAAACCTCTGGCGAGGGGCAGGTCTTCCCTAACTGTACGGTTCTTATTCCGATTTCCCTCATAGTGTTGACTGACTATAGTTTTAAATATATTAAAATATTTATATAAAACATTTGATTGACTCTCACTCTCTTCACTTTGAAGACGATGTGCGAGAACGCCGTCCTCTCTAACCAACCATTCTTTGCATACTATTAAAACAAAATAAACTTAAATAAAATCAAATTTCAAATCTTTTAAGAAATTCAATTAAGTTTGAGTCTTATTAAACGCTAATAATTTCATTCGTATAAATATTAAATTCATGAGCGATAACTAAATGTCGGGGCTGTCGGTCGGGCAGAACAGCCGTTATTTTATAATAATTAATACTCAGATAAAAAGATTATATAACAATTACCCAATAATTGTAAGTAAAGTTTTATACAAATTTTAATTCACGGACTCATAATTTCATTAAAATAGAATTCATAGAAAAGGTTTGACATCCGG
Organism: Galumna obvia; assembly: GCA_034695785.1. Classification (NCBI taxonomy): domain Eukaryota; kingdom Metazoa; phylum Arthropoda; class Arachnida; order Sarcoptiformes; family Galumnidae; genus Galumna; species Galumna obvia. The sequence goes on from JAQFZM010000087.1 coordinate 25,981, forward strand.
TGAAACAAACAGATTATAAAATTAGAGTTAAGACTCTTTTGTTAAGATATAATCAAATGAAAAGATATGAAAATTATAGGTTTGGAGATAAGGAATGTTGACTTCATAGCATTTCCAAAAGATTTATTTTGAATTTAAGGTCATATTTAGGTCTGAGATGAGCAAGGTATACATGTTGCTTGAAAATATATTAAACCAGGATTATATTTTTGTTTTATATGAGAATATTTTTAAAAAACTTCAATAAATAAATTTAATTCATTTAAAAAATATTGCTTTTTATAAAATATAACACTTTTGCAAAGTTTTTAATTAATGCCTCGAATCAACAAATTCCTAAAGTATGACAAAAAGGGGAAAATTCAGAGAAAACTAAGCAATGAATCACTATTTGAAGAATTCATTTGCTCTTCACTTAAATATCTCTTTGAATGACAACATTTTTGGTTTTAATTTATGACTCTTTTCTAACAAAATTTTAGACATTTTGTGAAAATATTTAGTTTTTAAATCAAAGATCTTTAAACTCATTAAAAAACTGATGAGTTTTGAAAAACTAACGATCAGTTTATCTGTTTTTTATCACAAAATTTGTATTTAATTTCGTTTTGTGTGGGAAGTATAGCAACAGAAATATAGAGAGAAATCAAAACTAATAAAAATTTACATAAAAATTCAAAACTTTCTTCACTTAAATTATTAAAAGTTTAAATAAAACGAAATATTTTTTAAATCAAATATATTAGCCTTTTATCAGTTCTTAACTAACGTTTCACTAAAAGTTTTAAGAAAAAACTCGAAGTTTAAGTTTTAGTTTAAAAAAAGTGTTCACAAAATAATTAATTTCAAAAAAAAGTTTTTTTGTTTTTCTTTACTCTACTATTAATTCAATCAAAGCTTATATTTTGAGCCAAAAGTTTAATGATATTAAAATAAAAAGATTTTATTTCTGTAAAAATAGAGCTTTTATTCAATTGATTGAAAACTAAACCTTTGCTTAAAATTACAAAATTTTTAAGCAAAATAAATAAATAAAATACTTAAAATGATTATAAATTTTATAATAATTTAATTAATTTACATTGTAGATATTTAGAAAGGATTATCTTGCTAAGTTTGGTTACGTAAAGAAAAGATTGTTAATTTAGGTCAAATAATAGACTAAAAACTAATAATAATTTAAAACTTTAAGTAAAATAAAAATAATAATAAAATCAATGGTAAGTCTCACCCCTTCCGACTTTTCCCTCGGGAACGACTCCACTCTTGTCTTCTGAATTAGTCTTATCTGTAATACAAGATATTCTGCACTCAGCCATCAATCACTTCAAAACTATTTATCGATCATTTAAATTAAAATCAATAAAATACTATAAAAATTAATTTTATTTAAAAAAATTAAATTAAAATAATTTATATTTCGTTCCCTTCAATGACTGAAAACTAAATGAGATTTGTTTTTGTTTACTCTTTACTGACTGAAATACTCAAACAACTGACACATAGTATTCACAAATAGTGTTACAAAAAAAATAGTTAAGAGGTATTACAGCCCCTATTATCCAAATCCTGGATTGTAATCGAATTTTTGATTATCTTATTGTGAATATTGAGTAATATTTTGGTTTTGATTCAAATTATTTGAATTATAATTTGAATTATAATTAGTATGAGTTAAGTAATTTTGTTAACATTGATTTTAAAAAACCAATTCTATACTTTCGATACAAACACTGATATATAAGGATCCAAAAAATTTGAAAATTTTAATAATAATTTGACTAATTAATTGATCTAGCACAATATCACAAATTTTATAATAATTTCTAAATGATTAATGTAATCCCTATATGTTTATCGAGGAATTTGTAAAATTTAAACAAGGTTAAAATTGAAGAGTATATATAAGGTGATAGTATATATATATAAGATGATTTTTAATGATAGAATCATTAAAAAATTGAAAGTTTTAATAAATATATTAATTGATTAATTAATTAACCTAGCATAATATCCTAAATAATATAACTTAATGAAATCAGTTAGATTATTACAACTTGTAATTATAATTGAGTTTATTTTCTTTTAAAATATATATTTGTATTAAAATTTAAATGAAATTTATTACAGTTTAGTGTTGAGTCGAGTAAAGAATGGGTTCAGTTTGGTTGCTCTTGGTAACATTTGGTAACTCTTAATAACAATACATTTCACAGAATAAAACTTTTTTTTGCACCGAATATTCTGTAGTAAAAAAACATAATCTGAATGAGTGGTCGAATAAAAAATACATTAAATGAAAACCTATTATATTCTGTAACACAAATATAATATAATGTGAGGAATATTTTTGTCAAATTGTGTTTTCATATGAAATCCGAAACAAATATCGTATTATTGAACGGAAGACAAAACATTCCTTTACTTTAATAGATTATAGACTTAATGTTTCGCTACTTTTTCTTTACAATAAATTATTCTTAAATTCTTTCAGAGTTTTATCAATAATTAAGTGCTTTATTTAAAATATTTGTGATTTAATTCAAAGCTATTAATTATAGTTTTTAATGAATTAAAGAATAATTTCATAATTAATTATCTCTTTTTTGAGAAAATAATTAAAGTAATAAATAAAAGTAATTAATAAAAATAATAATTAAAATTCATTTATACCTTGTTCATTTTTTACAACTTTTGTGTTAACTAAAGATAAGTAAATCGAATACTTAAGGAATAAACTTTTCTTTGAATAAATTGTTTGTGATTTGGTTTTATAAAAAACTAAAAGTAAGTTAAATAACTTTTACTTACAATTGAATGATAAGACTATCACTTCTCTTATTTAACAAATAATTTAATTAATTGGTTTCTGTTTTTATATTAAAATTAGCAAGAATATAGTTAAATACCCTAGATTATTTACTTATTTCATCAAATTAATTGTCAGTTATAATTTGAATAAATATAAAATTATGAAATCAAATGTTGCATGTTTATCGATTATTGATTTTTGATTTTTATAATTAAATTTATTAAAATATGGATAAAATTCTAAACAAAATGTGTTACAAATCCTATAATAATAATAATGCAATTACAAATGTATTAGAATTCATTTTAGTTTGATTTAATTATTTTCTAATAAAATAACAAAATTATTTGAATGAATGTCAAGATTAGGGAAAATTAAGGGAAATTCACTGACGAACACATCAATAGAACACATGTATTGTTAGTTTTTATTATTATTACTAATTTGAGTGCAAACAATAAGTAATATTATTAAAAAATTGAGTAAATTGAGAGCATTGTCTGCGCTATATATTTATAGATTTGTTTCCATTTATTTATTATATTTGTATTATATTTGTAACTAAAATCTGAATACTTTTGTCAGTTTTACTAATAGTCTTTGTTTTGACTCTTTCTCTATAACTAAATGTTTTAGTTCTGATTATTGGCTTTCAGTCATATTATCGAGAATTGCATTAAATTGAGTCAAACAAATCGATGGACAGACACTAAAACTATGTCACGAATGTATTGATAGTCGTTATTCTCTGACATTCCATTACTGCACAGTTATAACCAATAAGTCATTAAATTAATTGATGTCTAATGTCAGCAAAACTGATTTGTACTTGCTCCATTTTATCAACTCATGAGAAAGTTTATTAATTGTTACCTTTTATTTAAAGGTCATCATAAACTTGTCAAATTTACTAAATCAATATTTCTCAATATTTTAATTAGATTTGATTTTAAATTATTATTAGTTTTTGATTTAATTAATTTTATGAAAAATTGTGTGAATCACAACCGTTTCACTCGAATATCGGATTTCAAAACTCGATTTAAATTAAAATTTTAATGAATAAAATATTAATGAATTCAACCCTTAATATAATTAGAAAGTTTGAGTAAACAATAAATTGTTATTTTACAATGAGTAATGTAAGTAAAATTATCTATCAATGTTTATCCCGGCAACACTAGCAAGTTACTTTACTATTTGTACGACCAAAAGTAACTGAAAACAATTTTCTTCAAATATAATAATATTAATAAGTATTGATCCAAGGTCAATCATAAATATACAATCAAATTTTGAATTCTAATTTAATAAATTATCTTGGTAGATCTAATTTTATATTATAAACTTGCATATTTAACTTGCAATTACTATATTTAACCTTAAGATTGATTTGTATCCAAAAATTCTAATAATAAGTTTCCAAAGATATGAGAAGAATATTCCATTAAATATGTAATTATCGAATAATAAATTGATTATATCCTTCAAAATCTTTGAAAATCACTCAAAAATAAAAAATAAGTTATTATTATATAATGTTTTATCATTTAATTAATGACAAAATAGAGGTTTAACTCAAAGAAAAGTGAAGTTCACTTATTTGCTGGGAATAACCAAGATCCAATTACAAAGATGTAGTTCTAAATGATTTGAAACATATTTTCAAATTACAATTCAACTTAAATCAAATAATATCTAAAATTGATTATTAATAGATTTATAATAATGTTTGTTTTATTTGGAAAAATGTTGCATAAAAGTTGTTCAATTTGATATACTTCTTAGGGTATGAAAAGAGATGGTTGGCAATACCTGTATATAATATTTAAGAGCCCCACCAAAGAGTCTAATGTTTGTATTTCATGACTCCACTAACGATAATTCAATCGAAAACAAAAAACAGTCATAATTTTTAACCACAAAAAGCGAAAAATTTCAAAAAAAATGATTAAAGAAAATAAATTTTTGGAAATATTTTTAACAGAATTTATATAAAGTTTTCAAACGAATAAATTCTTCGAATATTCGGATAAAATTATTAAAAGAAAACTTTTGGAGAAATTTTCAATATTTGAAAAATTTCATGTTTTAAATGATTAAATTAAATGATTTAATATAATCTTCACGTTTTTGAAGTGAAGTATTCTTAAAAAAATAAACTATTTATACAGAATTTCAAGAATCAAAATCACACGAATTTAATAAAAGTGTAATAAAAATATAATGACATTCAATGCATATGTTTATAATAGTCAGTAATGTTTGACCAAAAAGTTTTCGTCAAAAGTAATGAAAAGAGTTTTCTCTCTATGATATGATTTCACGACATGAGACATACCATCGCCGCCCAAATCAATGAAGTCTATTATAATAACTCGATTTTCATTGCTTTGGCCATCACTGAATCACTGAATCACTGAATATATACTCCACTCCTCTTTTACCTATTTTTTGCTATATGATGACAGCCACGTCTCTCATACATACCTGTGCTCTTCCATTGGAAACATTGTTCTATATATTCTGTGTTTAGAATTGAGACCTCATTTTTCTATTAAACTTTTTTTGTGTCAAACATTTGTTTGTCACAACTTTTGTGATATCTTTCCATTAATTTCTATTTCAAAGAAAATTTATCGAAAATTATTTGTTTACTTAAAAAATAAGAAAAGGCTTTAATTATTGTCATTCAAATGGATTTTAATTATTCCTCAAAATTATTGGATATTTTGTGAGTCTATTATTATTTTAGTAATTATTATAAAGTTTTAATATTTTTTTCAATAAATAACTTTTATTTTAGTTTGAATTAATGTATTTATGAATATTTTACGCTCATTAAATTCAAGAGTGATCTGGGTATAAATCATATTCATCTATTTATAAATATTGAGTAAATTACTGGTTTAACAAGGGCGTTTTCCAGCCTCTCCAAAATTATTCTGATAATCTAATTACTTTAATATTATTATTATTGCAAGTTCAAAATTAAAATGTGAACAAATTAAATATAAAAGAATGAGTATGGTTAATTTGGTTTTAAATAGATTTATCTAATCTATTCTTTAAGAAAATTTTATGACAATTAACTTATTGTTTGTTTACTTAAACTTTTGTGGAAATTATATTTCGTATTATTCTGTCGTTTATACGTTTTATTAGAGAAATGATTGACTAATAAATTATTGAGTCATTGCTTCGAACCAATGATTTTAGTTCATTAGATATATTAATATAAATGTATTGAATCGATATATTTATATGTAGTTAACTCTATTATACTGGAAAACAAACGTATAATAAAAGTTGAAAATTGATTTTAATATTTCAATGTTTGTCATTCATTGACTCGATTTTCAAATATAATAATTTTGTTATCAGTTTTGCGAATAATTTCCGAATTAAAAAACAATTTTTTAAATAATTATTAATTATATTTTGAGAATTCATATTAATTTAGATTTTAAATAAACATTAATTAGATATAAGAAATGATTTATTTTTTGCAGTAATTCCTAACTTTGAATCTTAAGAATACTTAAGAATAGATAAGAATTTAAGCCCAAAGAATCAATTTTAGGAAACGAAACCAAAAAGGTTTAATCAGAAAAACGAAATTTAGTACTTTTTGGCTTAATTTTGCATAATTTTGGCTTAAATTTACAATTAATATGTGCTATTTATACAATTAAATTGAACTAACTTATTATAATATATAAATAAGGAATTGAAATCATAATAAAATTAAGAATATTTCTAATTTAAGGAAACCAAAAGTTTTTCATTTTTTAAATATTTGTCAACAGAAAAGAAACTATTAGTTTAAAGTAATCTTTTAAAGAATAGTAAATGTGAAAGCTTCTTTTATTAAAATGTGTTGATTCAATTAATTTTAAATTAACTTTAATTAAAATATATAAAAACTTATTAATTATTTAAAATTTAATTATAAATTTTAAATCAAAACACATCAAAAAGTCTTCATTTGATTACAAACAAAATATAAAGAAAGTAAATGATTCGAATGTAAATCTATATAGAAATCAGTTTTAGTTTCTAATTTCTAAAATTCCTAAAAAGTTATGAAATTTTTTAACAAAATATTCACAAATTTTTATATAATTATTATAATTATTCTTAATTTCAATTTTGAATATATTTTGTGAAAAATTATCGATAATTGAAAAAAATGGGTTTATTCTGATTTTTTTACTTTAAATTATAGGAAAGTAATTGTGTTCTCAAAATGAGAATAAAATAATTATTAATAAAACAAAAGCCAGAATTGATTTGAATATTGGATTGAAATTCATTTTCAATCGATTGTGATTGAGGTCATGACAATAATTGGTGCATAAGTAGTGACAGCACAGACTTACCAAAACCAGAGCACAGTCATGGGTTGTGGTGCATCTTCCGTACAGATAGCACCGATCAATGACACTGATTTAATCTCCGGCACTGCTGTCGACACAAATGATAACATTGAAGACAAGGATCGGTTCTCCAGTGTTAACAAGAATGCGGTCAATATTAATGGTTATCCCCAAACAAAACCCGGATTTAAGTTTACATTATTTCAGAACAAATTGCAAACCATTTCGAGTGTAAATAAAGAGAATCTCATCAAAAGTCTATCCATTTCTATACAAACGGAAAGTGATTTATATGGAATCAAAACACAATTTACTCAAACAGACATTCAGTTTACTTCTGAAGAAGAACTCGATTTAATTATGAGTGAATCTAATTTTTATGAGTTAAGTGATGAACAAACTTTTAGTGTCCAACACATCAAAACACCCGACTCTGACTCATCTGATGTGAATAAAAGTGTTTTATTACAAACAGAAGAATCGCTTTTCAACAAAAAACATAATTCAAATAAAAAATCTATCCGTTGTTCAGCAGAAGTGACTGTCGATGTCGGTATACAAGTGCGGCGCCCGACCCAAAGCAGTGCCACTCAGACACGATTGAGTCTAGTACATTTATCTAAAACAAAATTAGTGCCAAAAGTTTTTAATAAAACTAATCTTAAAAAGTCTATGAGTGTTGATATCGATAGTTTGCATTTATTGAGTTCTCCCAAACCCAAACTGACTCACAATTCAGAAAACATCGATAGTCTTAATATAATTCCATTCACTGATTCATTAAATAATAATAATATTCTTCAAGACTTTGAATCGCAAACCGATCCCAAATTGTCGACAGTTTTGGCCGCAAATTCTGCGGGGAATGACTTATTGCCTGCACTTCAATCCTATGACTTAAACTCTCCCTTCGCTCACATCGAAAGAGAATTATTACAAACAAAGAATCACTTTTTAAAAGTTCCTCCAAATAAACTTCAGGACTGTTTGAGTAAACTTTTAGACGATATGGACGACACTTTCAAACTTAAAGCAAATTCAGGTTTTATTTCATTTAATTTTATCTTTTGATAGCAATTATTTATAAAATCAATGAATTTGTATAAAAGGGTATTATTTTAATTTGTTATTTTGAAATAGTTTTTCAGACTATTCATAAGTATCTATTTAAAATTAATCAAGATTATTTATCATCTATCAGAATTTAATAAGAAATTGCACAAAAGGACAATGTATAGAACAATGTTTAGGTATTTTTTCATCAAGTTATTTTAACAAATTCGTATAATTTTACCTATTTTTGATTTTAAGAACAAATATTTAAAAATGAAAAAAAATTATGAATTGAGCTTGGTGATGTGATTTTGCATAATATTAAAAAAAAATAAGTATTTTAATTATAGTTAAATAGAAAAAAATTATTTTACTGATAACACTTACCTTGGTATATTGTCAGTAATGAAATATTAATTTTTAGACTTCTGGTCAGCACTTTATCACTTGAATTCCAGTGAATTAATAGAATAACATTAAAACTCATTTTGTTTTATTACTAAATGAATGACTAAAAGCTTTTCATAAACTATATAAAAGAAATTCTCATTAATTTTTAACAAAAAGTTTAACAAAAATTGATTTCTTTAATATATTATTAAAATTTAATTAAAAGTTATTAAACAAAATTAAAATAAAGTGTTTCTTAATTTTTAAAATTTTATTAAATACTTATTAAAATTTTCTCAAATGTTTGGCGAATCCCTTTCTGTCAACAGTTCCCAAATGTGATGCTTCCGTACAAACAGACAATGATATCATTACCGATGAGTCGCCAGAGTTTGCCGCTCGTCCTCCTCCGTGTCTTAAGAGGGAAATGATCCCAACAATGGCTATATTTCGCGAAATTGATAGAAGAGCTCTTGAAGTGAGTAATTGTAACCAAAATGTTTTTATTTTTAAATATTTCCTAAACTTATAAAAAGGCGCCACAATTCGAGACATTACAAGAATTGGTAGAATATTTGTGTGGTTCCACTAAAAATGATTTATATAAAGTTAGGGCTATTTTTAAATGGATTTCCATTAATATTAAATTCGATTTTAAATACGTCGGCATTAATATGACTTCCAATGAAATATTGAAATGTGGAGAAGGAGTTTGTAAAGACTTTTGTCAACTTTTTGCTGATTTGTGTCGTTTGGCTAAAATTAGAGTTAAAAAAATTGAAGGTTTCGCTAAAGGATATGACTATAGACCAGGAATTCAATTTAAGCCAGGTAATTTTTATTTTTTTTGTGGTTATCATTCAAATATTTCATCTTAAGGCGAAGATATAACCCATACATGGAATGCAGTATTTATATCGAGTTCGTGGCGTCTAATCGACACGACGTGGGGCACAGGATTTACAGACCCGTCCGGCAAATTTCAGCGCAAACTTAATGAACACTTTTTCCTGACGGACCCAAATGTTCTCATTTGGACACACTTTCCATTCGACGAATTAGAAAACAATTATTCCAGGTTTCAATTCTATTATTTAATAGTGTTTTATTAGAATAACCTTGATGCTATTCTTTTAAAAAATTAACATAGAATTTAATAGAATTATTTCAAAGCATTTAAAGTATTATTGTTTTGCAATTAAAATATTAAAATAGATTTTATTAAAATAAATTTAAATATTTCTCATTAGTTTCCACAATTAAAATAAGCAAGCATATTTAAGAATCACTAATTTAATTACTCTTTTATCCCTCTTTAGGTGGCAATTGTTGGACAAACCGTTAACTTTAGAAGATTTTAATAATTTACCGAAAGTTTCGCCAAATTTTTTTGATTTTAATTTAAAGATTCGGTCGAAAACTCAAAATCCGGTGATTTTCAGGATATCCACAGAAATCAAAATCGGTTCTCACGAAGCGATGAGATATAAATACAAACTCTATCCGTCGGATCAAATGGAAAACTCTTCACTTAATCACTATGTCTTCTGTCAACTTAAAGAGGACAGACTTGTGGGCAGTTTTGCTGTTTCGCCACCCATTGAGGGCACATTTTTTCTTAAAGTATGTCTTTTATAATGCATTGTTTAGATATATAACAACAAATAAGGAATCATTTCAAATGATTTCGAACCGAAAATTTGAAATTATTTTAAAGTTCGTCACAAATTATTATTAAATATATTTAACCAAAACTAGATATTTGCCAAACCAGAGCGGGAAATGCAAGAGGGACAGGACTCGACAAGCCTTCAGAATGTGTGCACATTCCTAATGGAGTGCACGCGAGCGCGTAAATACATTGAGCCGCTCCCCATTAATGAACTTCCGTGGGGTCCGACTCAAAACTTCTTTGATTTCAAACTTAGACTTCATAACCAAACGGGACCTGTGATAGTGACCTGGGGTGGAAAACGCAGACTTGTCATGGAATCAAATGAGACCATGCTCATTAGTTATACTATATATGACTCAGAAGGTATGGAAATGGACACCAGAAGTATTGTTTCGCGCGAAGACTCGGGAAATAAAATAACGTTTACAATAAGTCCGCCCCGAGTCGGGACTTTCAAACTAATGATATTTGGAATGCCTAAACCCAAACAGAAGGGAAAGTGGAGACTTCCTCTTTTGGCCACTTTTATGGTTGACTGTAAACTAATAAAACCCCCTCAATATGATGAGGACCCGCCCCCCGTCTCTTATATGACACAAACCATTGAAGAACAAACACCAGTTCAAAGAGGGGGTAATTTATTGAATTTATTATCTGAATGAGCTTGATATATTGATATATTGATATATTTGATATATTCACTTAAATATTATATTTAAAGGACGAAGAAATTAAAAACAATCGATATTTTCGACTCAACCGATAAAGAGATGAAAATTTAATATTTGATTGAAATAATTGTTTATAGAATTAAATAAAATAAAAAAAATAATTTTATTGAAATTCATTGAAAAGAATATTCTGGAAATATTTGAATATCAAAACGTGAATAAAGTTTTATTTAAATTTTTTAATTCCATTTGAATATAATTTTGTCTCAAATCTGACAGTAATTTAAATATTTTTAATTAAAAATAAATAATATATAAAAATATTTCAAAATTAAAATTTTTTATTAAAAACTATGGAATAAATATTATGTGAAGAGAATTGTCTTTTAATGAAAAACAAATTTAATTTTTTGAAAATAATGAGTAATAATGAGATGATTTTCTAAAATTCAATAAAACTTTTACTTCTTTTCAATAATGATTTTTATGTAAAGTTTTACAAATTTAAGATAATTTCCTTTAATTTATTTAATGAATTCGTTACTTATATTAAGCTTTTGTTTTGGAATATTGAGAATAATATTCAAAAGTATTCTTAAACTTATAAATTGTATAAAACCATTGAAGAGAAATTAGAAATAATTTAACAAATATTGTTCTTGGTCATTTTTCTGAACATATAACTCATATATTTCAATATAGACTTAAATTAGTGACTATTTTTGATAAATAACTTTAAACAATATAAGGACTGAAAAGTTTTATTTACAAATAAACTTAATTTTGAATTAAAGGTTAAATTGTTTGCAAATAAATTAGAAGTTTAGTTGTTTTGTGCCGTTTTGTGAGAATGTCTTCAAATTTTGTCTTCAAATGCTTTAAAAAACAAATCGCTTTAAATAATGTTTATTTGAGTACTTTTTTTAGTTTAATTTAATGAGTTTTATAGCGATCGCGATCTTTGTCGCGGTCTTTGTCCCGATAGCGGTCTGAGTCGTGATAACGATCCGAGTCGTGATATCTGTCTCGACTTCTGTCGCGATAACTGCGTTCACGACTTCGAGAACGGTCTCGACGTGACTTTTCCCGACGAGAAGAGCGTTCGTGCGATCGGTCTCTACTTCGGGGCCTATCCTTACGCGACGAAGAGTTGCTGTAAGATTTGGTTTCAATGCCGTGAAGAGTATCCTGTAATGAACTGATCAATATTTTGCAGCGCTCGTCGTTCGCAACTTTCGACTGTTTTATTAATGATATGGCGGTCACTAATGTCTCAATTGCTTGAGGAAAGTCACCTGAAATACATCACAAATCAATTAATTAAAAAAGAATTCAAATCCGAATGACTGACCGGAAGCCGCGTCGTTGACGGCCCGCGCGATCGCAGAACTCGAAACGTTTTTGTTTTTAGACATAATTTCTTCAAATTCCTGTTCACTGATCTGAAGGGGTGCAGACATTTCCATTGAAGCCACAGGACCTCTAAAATCACCCTGTCCATACTGCACGGCATTGGGGGGTAAACGATTGCCAAACTGATCAGTCGGTTGCTGTGGAGTCATAGCTGAGTGATGCTGTGTTTGAAAGAATTGTGGGTTTATATGAGGTGCGGGCCCTCCGTGTGGGTTCACGGGAGGCATTCCAGGCATTGGACCTGAATTTGGTCATAAAATTAGTTTAATTTGAGAAATATTTGAAAGAAATACCCGGAAAATCATTTCCTGGATTTCTGGGAGGAATGACTCCTGGCTGAGGTTGAGGTTGTCCTGGTTGTGCCATCATCATTTGTTGTGGAGGAGGGCCGTGAGGGTGATTCGAGTGTCCGTCCTGTGCCCATTCTGGAGGCATGGGAGCGCCCGGATGTGGCATTTGTGTGCGCGGATCGTTATGAGATGTGGGACCCCTTAGAAGTGGCTGTTGTGGAACCGGACCTCTGGTCGGTTGTGGGGGTAAACGCATTAACGGCATATTTGCCATCGGAGGCGCTCCGGGATGTATAGGTGCCGGTGGACGCGGTGGACCATTTGGTGGCATTCCTGGTCCCCATTGAGGCTGACCCCCACCAAAAGGTGGCATTCCCTGATGAGGAATAGCCATTCGTGGCTGTCCTGGAATTAAAGGACCATTTGGTCGAACGGGACGCTGAATAAGAGGCGGACGCATTCCAGTGTTCTGTTGAGGACCTCCTCTTTGGTTAAAGTTCTGTTGTCCGCCGACATGTTGTGGTCCACTTCCCGGACCGCCGGGTGTTGTCTTTCGTGACTGCATTTCAAAATGATTGAGATTTTGTCGATTACAGGGCGTAACCAAAGGGTTCTGTCCGTGAATTTCACTGAAGAAAAAAATATATAATTAAAACAAATTTTTAGACATAATTAGACATACGTTTTGCCCAATTTATCGATTACTGTTCTGACAGAAGCCTCTGAACCCAAAGTGATGACACAAAACCCTTTTGACTGACCGTTAGCCCGATTTTCAAAGAATTTGACTTCAAATATATCATTGACTCCAATATCATAGACGGCGTCCATAACGTCCTGATCTGTTGTCCACTAAAAATAGAGTCAAACTCTGAGGGATTAAAAGATAAGTATTACCCAGGACAGATTTCCCACATAAAGACCAATCTTTTTAGAAGGCTGTCCGCCAACACTTCCGACCATAACTCCATCTCCAGAGCCATCATTATTGTTAATATGATGAGCGGTTCCATTACCTTCAGGCATACCATAGTCTTCATCGTCTCCTCTCTTAATATTAGCTGAAGGAGTGATTACGTCGTCGTATAAGTCGAGTCCCGTTTCGTTGTAATCGTTTTCCTAATTATTGATTAAAAATTCACTACAAATTCGGTTTAAATACAGGAAAAACCGCTTCTATTCAACCAATTGTACAGAAAGTAGTCTTTTGTAGCGGTTCTCAGATTTTCACATTTGGTTGAAGTCAGGCATCAAAAAGAAGTTGAGTTCAAAAGTGTTTTTATTTAAAAATATAATTAAATTTTATTTAAAATTTGAATTAAAAAATATATGAAAAACAAAACAAAATCATTGTTTTGGTATTTATGCCAAAAGACATCAATATTTTAAGTAATTTAAAACACAATTACGAAAACTAGGAATTGTTCATCACTGACCATGATACAATAGTCACAATTAACCATGGTACTAAAAGGTACTTTTTAACAAACAATTTATAACAAATTTTTTTTAAAGAGTTTTCAATGACTCTATTTTTAGCACAAATGCCTTAAATTATTATTTTAAGAAATAATTCAATAGATTTTTGCATAACATTTGACAGATTTATCATTAATATCAAGGTTAATTTCAATTATATTCAATTATATCCAGGTTATATTAATAAAAGTATCGATAGTTTTAAAGCTTAAGACTATTTACAAATCATTTTAAATACGATTTGAATTAAAATCAAAATTAATAAAAAACAAATAAAAATACTTTTTTAGATTTGCATAACTGAAGACATTATTATTAATATCAATGTATTTCTCAAATTATCCTAAAAATTAAAGTCTAATTAATAACAAGAATTTCATTTAAAACCACTTTTTAAATGACAATAAAAATAAATCAAAAGAATAGAAAAAATGTATTCTCAATATTAATACAAAACACATTGAATTCAATGTAAACATTTGAACAAAAAGCTATAGGAAACTGTACGCATATTTTATGTGATTATTTAAATTTTAAAACATTTCTTTAAACATTTGAATAAATTTAATTAAAATTTAATACAAAAAAAGGTAATTAGAAGTCAATTAATTGTGAGATGAACAAGATCATGTCTTACCTGGTTAAATTCATCGCCTAAGTCTTCAGCATATAAATCGATTTCATTTGTCTCGACAGCCATTTTTGGATCAAAACTCCAATCTTTGTCTCAAATTTAGTCATAAATAACGTTAATTTTAAGAGAAAAATAAATCACATTTTTTGGTTTAATTGATTTACAATAATTAAAATAATTACAACACTATTTACTTATAAGTTATTATCGAAAGAGGGGATACTTTAACTTTCAGTCTTAAATACTATTTTTATATTAAACATTTCATCTTTTCTCTATGTTGTATCATGGTAAATTCTCTATTATAAAGAAAAAGGATATCAATAATGTCTTTTAAAGTGTAAACATTTGAATATACTATAAATACAAAATAAATCCTTATTTTAAACATTAATTCTGGGAATACTTTTTGTTTGTTCATATTTGCAAGCGCATATTTTAAAAATTCTTGTAAATAATAAGCTCTAATTGTATATTAATTGTAAGTTACAATTTGTAACTAAATTGTAAATATATTATATAAAAATAATTGTTTGAAACTTTGAGGCTTTAAAACTAAATCTTATGAATTGACTTAATTTCAATTCTTTAAAAAATTATTAAATAAAAACTTTTAGACAAACTTTAGTCAATAAAATCAATTAAAAATTTTAATTAAAATTTATGTAATTTGAGACACAATATTTCAAACTTTTATTTAGTGATGACTTTAATAACAAAATGATTTTATATGTATTTGATTTGAAATTTTATTTAACACTAATTTTATTAATTTCTTCTTTGAATTCAGTAGAAAATTGTGAGTAAGGAATTTGAGCTCTACTCAATTGTGAGCACTAATTATGATTTAAATCCAGTGATAAACTCTGCCAATTGTGGCATAAAAAAACCCCGAAGTTATATTGTAAATGGCAATGGGGTTGCCCTTGGTGAATTCCCATTCATTGTACTAATCAAACTAAGAGGAAATACTGTTTGTGGCGGTGCTATCATTAATGAAAATTGGGTTATAACTGCAGCCCATTGTTTTAAAGGGTAAACAAAATTATCATGATAATTTTTAAACTAATTATCTAAAACAAGACGTGAAGACCAGTTGAGAAAATTTTCATTTCATGTGGGACTGATTAACCTGAAAAGCGGTGATGTCTATTACGGGTCAAAAGTTATAGTCCACCCGAAGGTAAACTTACTTTTATTTGTTGTCTTTTTTGTGATTTTGATTTTGATTTAAGTTTACATTCGATACAATGAATTCTGACGTCGCTCTCATCCGAATGAGAAGTCCCATCATTTTTAATCAAAGAGTTGGAAGTATTTGTTTGCCGACACAAATGTATTCCGACCCCTTCGGTACACTAACAGTTGCCGGTTGGGGACGTCTATACCAGGCGGGCCCCCCATCAAACCTTTTACAAAAAGTGAGTCTTCCTATAATTACAGACCAAAAGTGTTCGAATATGTACGCCGACCAAAGAGTTTTGGTCTTTCGATCAAATTTTTGCACATTTTTATCGGGTTATGACACCTGTGAAGTGAGTTATAAATTTAAAAGAACCTTGCTTATTATTTTTTTATTATTTGATTATCTCTTTAACTTTAGGGAGACTCAGGTTTATATTTTATGAAGAAATGTTTAGAATAATTAGAAATTTGTAACAATAGGTGGACCCGGATTTCAATATATAAATAATAGGGCTATACTTTTAGGAGTCGTCTCTTTTGGTGAGTCTAATGTTATTATCTTTTTATAGATTTAAACTTTAATATCTACTAAAGGTTGGGAATGTGCTGACACTCATCCAGGTAATTCTTGAGTAAAGTTCTTATTACTAACTTGATATGAGCAGGGGCATTCACACAACTTTCTTATTTCCTTGATTGGATTGAAGCCAATATGTACTAAACCAATGATTGATTTTATAAATTTCTTTTATATTAAAAGTTAAAAGAAAAGTAAATTTTGTTTAAATCTATTAATAAAATAAAAGATTAGATGACATTCAACGACCAACTCTTGTGTCAAATATCCTCAGATAAGTATCAAAGGATTACAAAATATTAATTTTAAATCAAAATTTAAAATAATAAACAAAATTAAAACTTTAAATTTATTTATTTTAAATAATATTAAGTTTTGATTCTTTTCACTTCTAAATCATTAAATGAATTCAAACTCAATTCAAAAGTTTTTGTCGTAATTTGTGTATCACTTATTTATAAACAACATGTGATCACTCTTTCAATTGTTTTGATGTCATTTATTATCAATCTTTTTGTTTATTGCAAACCTATTGCGACGTTATTATTGACGTTATGTTTGTATTCACAGTCAAAGCTAAACCTAAGTACAATATTTAAGTAATTTTTATTCACAAATTTATAGTTTGATTTATATTGATGTTCAATAAAAATAGAAGACATGTGTTTGTGTTTGAATTCATGTTGTGATGTCATGAAATGCCTCACATTTAGTGCATGCGCTCTGTTCTGCACGAATAGATCAGAATCATAATAAATTTAAATTTCAAAACATTTAAATTTTCAAATTTTAAAAATCAATTTCTTTGCAATTATTTTATTTCAAACAATTTGTGCGTCAATTCATTAAACTAATACTCAAACAATTAATTACTTTAAGAGATAATTAATTATATAATCGATTTAATTAATTAATTAGTTTTTAATTAAATTTTTAAAAAGTTAACAATTTGAATTTAATTGAACTTTAATTGAATTTTAGTTAAATTTATTTTGAGTTTGACTTTTAGTATAGAAAACCCGCTTTTCCTTAAATCACTAGAATTTAATGAATATTTGATTTTATAAATTATAGGGGATTTGATTCCATATAAAATAGATAATAATGATATCACTTCTCATTTTTGTCTCATATTTTTCATATAAGATCACAAAAAATGAGGATTTTTATAACTTTTCTCTTTATATCGTTTGTCAGTTGCAGTCATTTTCAGAAAAGACAAACAAATAATAATTTAGATAATATTCAGGAATTACTGAAAGAATTGGAAAAAGCGAATATCAATATCAATGACAATAAAGACGGAAATAAAATCAGAAACGAGACTCCCGTTAGGGATGCTTTGGGACGACTTTTCACTGCTTTCCAACAGGTTTTCTAATTATATTTAAATCTATTTTTAATAATCTTTTGTTTTAACAGATGGCCAGCGCTTATGTCGGAGTACTGACGAGTGTAGGGAAGAGTATAGGAATTCCAACAATTGGTTCGATTCAGTTCATGCAGTCTTCGTCTCCAATCAACGCTCCCATTGGTATCAAACAAATCGCTGAGACTATACGTCAATTCCAAGATTCCGTTCAAGAAGTGAGCAAAACTGTCACTAATTTGGTGACCCGTAGCGGTCCGGTCGACAATTATGTCTTATTAAATGAAATGCAGAAATTCATTCATTTGTGGTCTAATCAAATACAAGAAGTGACAGATCAGGTGACGCGAGCCTTCGGTGGTCTTCAGGCAGATAATGACAATACGCGTCCCAATACTCTGAGGGAACTCTTACAGAGTTTAGTCCGAATATTTGATCGAACCGTTGAAAACATAACAAGAAGTTTGAATAGAATTACTTCTGGAGGACAACGACCCCAACCAAAAGTAGACGAACTTTCAAATGAAATTCGCGAACAAAAACCAACAAATAATGAGGACATCATTAATGAGTTTAAGAATTTGCTTTCAATAATTCAAAAACGAATGAGAATTTTGACCAAACAATTAGATATTCTGTTGGGCGGACCCAATGATAATCTAAAGGCTGAACACAAGGAAGGGTCAACTCATTGAAATCTTTAAATAAATATTAAAATAATATTATTATTATTTATTATAAAATAAATTTTGATTTTACATTTGATTTCTTTGATTCTAATTTTGCATTCAATTGAAAAAAAGAGAAAATGTATTTTAAATTAAAATTTTTAATTTATTTAAGTGATTTTCGATAAACTAACTCATTTTCTAGTTCTCCTGTTAAACAAATTAATAAATCAATTGTATAATATAATAGAATCGAAGTTTTTGTTATTAACAAGATAATAAATACAGGGATAATACCATTCCTTAATTATTTATAATTTAAATTTTATTACAAATGATACAATTTTCCACTTTTGGACAATTCTTTACATTTATTTATAATTTAATAAATGAATGATTATGTAATGATTCAAAACTTCCCTTACTTCTAATATTTAAGTAAATTAAGCTAGGAAAAATTGAATTTTTAAATGAAATTTCTTATCGAAAGCTCTGAACTATCTTTTTTTAAATGACTTCATTATTACATTATGAGTATATTAAGTACAATCTAGTACATTTTTAGTGCATATATATTTCTATTCTTATAGAAATATATGTATAAATCTATATATAATTATATGAAGCATTAAATGTGTTTACATTATAAGCAGAATTGAAATCTTGAAGTGACCCAAACTTTTTGAGATTCATTTGCCTCAATCGAGACCTAAGAAAAGGTCACAATTGAAAACAGGTTTCTTAAGCGCTACGAATTAAATATGAATTATAACTCAATTCTGGTTTTATACCGAAAGTCAAGTAATAGTCTAATAATCACTACATTTCTTATTTTTGGACTTTGATTTCAATATTATTTTATCAAAAATGACTAAAATTTATCACTAGTTTTGACGCCTATTTTTATGTAACCCTGACTTAAGTTATCACTCATTTGCACCGAAAAAAATTCCAATCACTTAAAACATGTCTTAAATGAGTGACAAATAAGTTTTTGTTCATTTGATTTACTTTGTTGTGAAGAAAAGGCCATAAAATGCAGTGCAATAAATGTCTTTCACTTAATTGTTTTGGAACTCAATATTCCCTAATATTTGTGTCACTTCTTTTGGTGACTTACCTCAGCTGTTGTATCGGTTCCTTCATAACATTAAGCGGACAACTCTTAGTTTTGTCATTTTTCTCATATAAATTAACCAAAAAGTTTAGGAAATGTAGAAATAAAGAAGTGGTCACTTCATTCAAGAGAGCAGTTGTGGTCACCGGTAAGCAATTGAATCAATAATTTTGTTTCTAAAGTTTAGAGTCTAAACTAATTCAGTGTTTATTCAAAGGCTGTGACACCGGTTTTGGCAATGCTTTAGCTCATGAACTCAATGCCAATGGCTATAGAGTCTACGCCACTGTTTTAAACCCCGAGAGTGAAGGCGCTAAGGATTTAGTGACCGGCGCTCGCTTTGAGGGAAAGACAAAAGTCATTCGAATGGATGTCACGAATGACGAAGAAGTGAAGTCAGTTAACCAACAAATTAAAGACGATTTACAACAAAATGGAGACGAATTGTGGGCAGTTGTCAACAACGCCGGTGTCTTAGCTCTTGGACCTATTGATTGGGGAACTATCGATACTTTTAAAGATGTGATTAATGTAAACACTTTGGGTACCGCTCGAGTGTCCCGAACTTTCCTCCCATTGATTAGAAAATCAAAAGGTTTTGAATCTTATCTATAAATTATCACAAAAGTAATAATAATTTGTATTCAATCTAAAGCTTTACTTCAATTAACGAATATTTCTTTAAGAAAATTATCTCAAATGAAAACTATTAAATGCCAAAATTGTAACAAGGTTATCATTAGGTTATGATTAGGTTACGTTAGGCTTTGTTAGGCAATGGTTAGACATATTATTATCATAATCTCTACTCATATTATGACAAAAATTATGAGACTATTTATAGAAAAATATTAATCTTTTATAACAAAATGTAGGCCGTATTGTGAACTTGGTATCAATGGCGGGTCGTTTCACGGCTGCAAATATGGGAATATATTCTATGAGTAAACACGCAGTCATTGCATTCTCTGATGCCCTGAGACGTGAAAACTCAAAACATGGTATAAAAGTATCAACAGTAGAACCGTTCGCCTACCGGACACCCATGGCTACAGACCAAAACTTTGACCGATGTATTGATAAACAGTGGAGTGAGAGCTCCGATGAAGTCCGAGAGTTTTATGGCGAGGATTTCCTTAAGAACTTGAAAGATATGAGAGAAAAAGGAAATGTTATGTTCCCTCCCGGAGAAGATATCTATGAAGTGGTCAATAAAATGGTTGAGGCCGTCCGATCACCAGAACCTGAAGTCAGATATCAAGTGATCCCAAAGAAATTCAATATACGATTTTTCTTTTTCATCGCTCAATATCTGCCCATTGAGTTATACGATAAATTGACCTCGCACAGGGCAAAATTTGTCAAATAACTTATCAGCTAACTAGATGTTAACTAGATTATTTTACTAGAAATAGAATATCAAGAATTTATTTTTATTCAAAAATTATCTAATCTTAAGTTAAAATAAATACATAAAAATTACTCTTTTTTTATACTTTTAATTATTTAGTTTTTAGTGAAAATTCATTTATATTTTTATTATTAATTTTTAATAATATCCGATAATTAAAATTATAATTTTAATAATAAAAATATTTAATATTTATTTATTTGTTTCCATTTAATAATTAAATTCTCGAATTTTTTAACAAAAAAAAATCATAAAATATTTAATATTTTGTTAAACTTTTAATTATTAGTTTTTAATTAATATATTGTTTTGAAATTTAGATAAAAAATATAATTAATTAAATGATTTATTGAACTTTTATTAGAAATAAGGGCTCGAAAACCATTTAACGAAAAGTTAACACAATATTAACAATTATTCAAATTTTAATATTAATTAGAAATAAAACAAATAATTAAGTGTAACACTACTCAAAATGATCAGGGTACAATGCAAATAACCCACACTTCAATCAATATAAAAGACCAAGAATTCAATTCAAGCAAATCATAACTTATTATTAAATTTTCATTTTAAGACTTTTTTCACAATTTATAAAACTTTACACAAAATGAAATTTTCGGTCGCATTAGTCCTATGTTTGGTAGCCGTCTGTCAGTGCAAAGTACTGACTGTCAGACAGGGTTTGTATTCTAATATTATCGTCAATTAATTATTTATGAAAAACTAATATTTGTTTGCATTACAGCGGAATCAGAACAACAAACCGGCGGTCAGAGAGTCATCATTTTAAGGCAATTCGAGGAATGGCTTCGACTGATTCAGTCCTCAATGACTCGTCTCTCAACTCAGTTAAACAGAATTCTGACGCCCAGAGAGAGTAGACTTACAAGTGATGACCTGATTGAGGCTAAAAAGGCTCTTCGGGATGTTGACGTCGGAATTAGTGGTTTGAATCGGGTAGTGATGGCCAGAGATGCCGGTGCTCTTCAATCAGATCAAAACCGAGACTTTTCTCTTTCACGCGTTCCGATCGTCGGAGAATTAGAAGATATGATAAGATTAGCCCAAAAACAAATCACAGGTTTTATTATTATTTCCTTTCATTCTTTTCAAATTAATTTCTATTTCAGACGTGTCCTCAACCCTAACCCGAGCCCTGACGGGTGGTTTGAATCTGCAAGGTACTACTGCTGATGAGATGAATAAGAATATCAACGGACAGCCTGTGATGTCTACCGTTCCATTCCTTAAAGAATTTGAAGAATATCTCGAACTGTTCCAAAGACAAATCAACCGATTGGGTGGAACCGTTCAGCGAGTGATTCAGGGCGGACAGGGAGGACAGGGTGCACAAGGAGTACAGGGAGGCACTCAATCCATTTAAAATTAAAATAAGTTGAAACTATGAAATCAAAATTTAATTTCCTTTATTTTGTCAAAAATATTGAAATTTTGTATCTCTTTTTAAATGTTAACTTTTCATTTAAAATTATGTGGTTTTGCCTGAATTTGTGTAAAGTTAGTGTATCAAGCTAGTTTAACTCTTTGTTTTAGTTAAATTATTTTTATTTTATTGTAAGCAAATTATATACAGTCTTTCGGATGTCATTCAAAGTTTGTATATCTATTTAAAAGTGTGGAATAAAATACAAAATTTAAAGGAAAATTAACTGATTGTTATTGAAATTGTTCTCAACTAAACTTTATATTCAGAACTTTAATATTTTTGGACATAATTTATGTAAACATTGGATACAAAAACACATGAATTGAATATTTCGTCAGAAATTGTTTCAAAAAAAGAGTGAATTTATTGAATTATTTTATTATATTTTTTATATAAAATATTTGAAAATCTTTTTTAATTTAATTATAAAATTACTGATAAATATGTCAAACAAAGAAACAAATGATGAGACCATTGAAGAAGATTTTTATGCTATTCTTAATGTTGAGAAAAAGGTCCGAAACTTTTGTGATATTAACCAAAAATAATGAATTATCTCTTTTTAAGGCGATTCCCGAAGAGATTACTCGTGCCTATAAAGCGATGTCTAAAAGACTACATCCCGACAAACACATGAATTTGGAGGACAAGAAAAAGGCAGAGATTATGTTTAATAAAGTGAAGAGAGCTTATGATGGTATCAATCAATTGATCCAAAATATTGACTCAATTGAATGTCTTATTCCTTAAGTATTTGTTTATGTCTTCAGTTCTGATTGATCCACATTTGAGGGCCATTTATGATACGATCGGTATAAGAGGTCTCAACACTGAAGGATGGGTTTTAATGGAAAGGAGACGAACGCCACAAGAAATTAGAGAAGAATATGAAAGACTGGTTCGCGAAAAAGAAGAACGACTTCTTCAACAGAGAACAAACCCAAAGGGATCTATTAGTGTTCAAATTAACGCCACCGATCTGTTCGACAACTATAATGAATGGGAAGCCGTCTATTGGCCATCAATTGAAATCTCTTCGATGTCAATCTCGCAGTCAATTGACGCTCCGCTAACGGCTTACGACAATTTGACTCTAAGCGGAAATCTTAATATACATAACGGAAATGGATCCGGTACTGTCGCCACTTCTCTAAGACATGTGATCTCAGCTAAGACCTGGACTGAGGTTGAATTTGCTGCGGGCCAGGGTCCTATTATTACACTTAAGGGGTTCCGTAATATAACGAAAAGATTGCACTCCAACTGTCAGATTCTTCTTCACTTCAGCCCTATTGGTATCCGACCCGGACTTCATTTCGGTTCGAATTAAATAACTTTTCTTTAAATAGAAATTAAATTTAAAATAATTTTTCAGTTTTGAGCCGTCATTTGGATAAACATTTAATGGGATATTTAACATTAAAGGCAGGAATTCAGTCGTGTATCAACACATTAGTTGCTTATGATGTCCAGCGCTGTCGTATCATTGGTTCCATACAATTGGGTTTTCCGCACTCTTTTGTCACCGGAAGTTATTTACATAAATTTGAAGGAAACGACACAAAACTCAAAATATCTGTTAAGTCAGTCTTTAAATTTTGTTTTCGTTTTATTTATATCTTTAATGTTTTTATCAAATCCAGAGCCGGAACTTTTGGAGCAGTTGTCGAATATGGCGGCGAAACGCGTGTATCTAAACATAGTATAATTGGTGCCTCTCTTTCATTAGGAGTTCCGTCCGGTGTCTGCCTTCGAGTCAGGTATTAAAAATTTGTTTTTCATAAAATAATCGCAAAAATCTGTTAATAGACTGAATCGCGCGAATCAAAGCTATATTTTTCCGATATTATTAAGCGATGAACTTTTACCGAACGCCATTTTCTATGGAACTATTGCTCCACTTCTTAGTTTTTATTGTCTCAAGACTTTTATTATTAATCCCTATAATAAAAGACAATCAGAAAAAGAGAAACAAAGAGTGAGAACCGCTAATCGTAATATTATTGAAGAGCGACGGAAAGAGTCTGAATCTGTCATTTCATTAATGAGAGAATCTTACGCTCGTATTTTGGAGAGAGAGTCACATAAAAATGGATTAATAATTGTTAGGGCTCTCTATGGAGTGGAATCAGTTATTAATCATTACAAAGATAATGAAGATTTAGTACCATTAGATGTCGAGGCATTCGAAGTAGTCATTCCTCTACAATGTCTGGTCAACAACGACTCCACACTCACTATAACAGACTCTTCAAAAGCACAGATTCCAGGATTTTATGACCCCTCTCTGGGAGAGGAAAAGAAACTTTTTATTAAATATAAATTTAACGACAATTTACATCAGATTATGGCCAACGATTCGGAACCGATTTCTATTCCATCTAAAGGTTTGGTTTAGTTATTAAAATATATTTTGAAAATTAATTGTTTTATTTATTGATTGACAGCTCATCTCATTTCATAGGTATTATAGAATTATTTTTTGTGAAGTTTTAGTCATTTATTTAAATTTGTAGTTAATATTTATGTCATGAATTGAAATTAAATTAAATAAATTAAATATTAGTTTAAATAAATTTATATTTTAGAGATTTTTTACATTTCATTTTGAATTCTTAACTGATTTTTTTGGTCAACACTCTAGAATCGAGGTCTTTTGCTATATCTGATTAATATATACTAGATTATATAATAAATTCAAACATAATTAGTTTGACTAAAATTTAAAATAAGACATTGAAATACCATTTATTTAATATAAATTCAATCAAAAATAAAAACATTTCTTTTCTAAACTTTTATTCACTAATAGTCTGACGATAACTAATATTCAATAAATATATGATTTATCACTCGCTTTGCTTTCAATGAGTTTTCAATGATTTTTATTTGAAATTCAAATAATAGACTAATTGGTTATCGAAGTGCAGACTATAAGACACTATAACTAAAACTTAAATCTATTCCTAATTCTATTAATAATTAATTATTAGACAATATTTGAAAATATTTGAACCAAAACTTTTTAGAATCCATTTAGAGATCAATAGTTATAATAATTAGAAGTCTTCCTCATCGACTCTAGTCTTGATGTCATCAGTTTTTGCTGCCATTAATATCTTTCCGCCCAAAACAGAATCGATTTTCGATGAGATAACACTCAAAGTATATTCCATTCGATCCACTCTTTTAGTCAATTTGGAAATGTCGGGTCCATTACCTGCAAATCGGTGGACACTTCTCGAACTCTCAGGTCTTTTAGTCTCATTTTCCTGCATTTCTTTTTCAATGGCGGACTTCTTTCCCTCTAAGTCTGCGAACATAGCTTTGAGTTCGTTTTCATCAAGTTCTCTATTTTGATCAAGATCATATTTAGAGAACAACATTTCAATTTCCTGATCACTTAAGTCTCGTTCCTTCAATTTTTGACGGACTGTAGCGAAACTAACTTTTGCGGTTCCGTCCAGTCCTGAGTCCTAAAACAAATTTTTTTTTATTAAATATTGATTTTCATTAAAAATTAAATTATTATTAAAATAAGTAATATATGAGTAAAATGACTAAACAAATGAACTAGTACAATTAAACATAAGACAAAGTATTACTTTGATGGCCTGTTGTATGCCTTCGATCTGTTCCTTCTGAGCCCCCAATTTTGCCAAAAACTGGTTCGAGATATTCTTAAAATAGTCCATAACCGCAAAATCGTCGTCACCACTAATCTCTGCCTTTACCTCAGCGTAAGTGTCGTTAATAATCGCCAAAAACATGTTCTGTAAGTTTGGGTTGAAAAATGTCAAACTTTTAAATAGGATTAACTGATGGATACCATTAGAACAAAGAAGACGAAGAAGATATAACTGAGAAAGAAAACGGGTCCCAACACTCTATTGGCCGCTTCCAACGCTTGAAAGTCAAAGTCACCCAAAATGAGTCGCAAAAGAGTAAAACTGATTCAAATATATTTTAATTGTTTTCTAATCATTTAAAGACATGTCTTACACCGCTTTTCCAAAACTGCTGTAATCCTTGACTTGAGTGCCAAACAATAGATAACCCAATTGTGCGAAAGCAAAGAATACTATGAAAAACATAACACCAAAGCCTGCGATGTCTTTCGCGCACTTTAATAATGAAAAGGTTTTTATAAAATATCTAAAATCTATGGAAAGTTACCCGACTTAGAGTTGAGCTCAACTGAGACATTGTTTTATTAAAACTAATGTATTTGAAGAGTTTGATCCAGGCAACAAATGATAGTACCGCTAACATATTACTGAATTGGGCCGACCAGAAGCCAAGAGTATCGAATTGATAGGTTTCGATCTGTAATGCAATCGATGAACTGTTTTGAAGAGGACCCGACTCTCCATCACTTGACTCTTGATTTCGTGACTCATCGAAGATCTTATTGATGACATATTTGCGATACATTAAGAAGAATACCAACATTACTGATATAAAGATTGTGAAGATGTCGAGGAAGTTCCATCCGGAACATCGAAAGTAAGGAATGACACCCAAAGTCTTAATTTCGACCAATTCTTCAATAGTGTAGTAAAGAATAAAGAGAATGAACAAGGTAAAGCACACATAAAGGGCTATCGGGGCGTCCGATGAATTCTCCAACAGATTAAGAGTCCTGAACTGCCACGAAGTTATCAGACCTCCAGTGGCCGGGAATTCAGCGATAAGTTTAGTGACGACATAAAGATTTATATTTGGGTTATAAGTAGTGAAGTCAATGAAGATGACTCGCGTTCCCCTATCGATCCATAAATCCTTTTTAAGATCTTTGATTCTGGCGATGGCCGTCGTCTTATTAAGGCTCAAGTCTACGATATATCCACCCTCTCCTGAATACGTCGATATAATTCCTGAAATATTATAGACTATAGTCTCAATAATAAACAGAATTGAGTTTCCTTTACCCCAAACATCGTTTTTGGCGAAGGATTTAATTTCAGTCCACTGAAATCCAGTGTCATTTTTCGCATTAGAGGTATCCCTTTCCTCAAAGGGTTCGGCATAAAAGTTATAACACGTGAAGATCGCTCTCTGGAAGTCTTTGTGAACTTCACACGAGTCGTTCTTAACCCTCAATTGTCTCATTCGGGGCGAACCCAATAAATAGTTTTCATAGAGAACTGAATTCTTGACTGCGAGGGACTCGTTGTTATACCATCGCTCCCAATAGAGTCCATCCAAAAGGGGTCCCTCAACGAACTGATATCTTTTCTTTAAAAACGAGGAAAACTATTAAAAGACTTACTTTCCAAAAGTGATCCATTTGTGAGGCAGTCCTGAATGAAACGCCACCGCTATCTGTACTGTCGAGGAAAAGGTCACTCATAATCTTTGTCTGGTAATACATCGTTGGGTTCATCATTGAAAACGTCACTAAAATACAATTAGAAATCATTATAAAAGTAATCCATTAATTCTTACTATAAGTGATTGTCGTAAGAAATGCCAAATAAATAAGAAGTTCCCGAAGTGTTGTCTTAATTATACTGCATTTGTCCGCATCCTTCGGAAGAATTTGTTTTGTCAGCCAAAACACTTTGAGGTCAAATTCAGACATTAGTTTCCAAACATTTCAATAACTGATAGCTATTAATACCTCCAAAAGTTTTCTGAAAGCGATTCCATAAACTGTTGCTATCAATCAATTCGTCGGAAGCGGTCGAATAAGTCTCGGGATCGAAGTTTCCATTTTTGCCTGACTTTACAGTCAATGAGTTATTGTCAGTACCGACACTCCAAATGGCGTTTGTCATCACTTTTAAGAGGTTTTAATAATTTTTCGATTTTAAAAATATTATTTTAGTTTAAAATCAAATTAAAGATTAAATCAAAACTAAAGAAACTGAAGAATATTCTTGAAATCCTATGTTTCGATCTATATATCAAAAATATATTTTATTTTAGAGAAATATTAAATCTGATCTACTCTTCAGTCAGTGCTCTACTGATTCTTTGGGGTTTAGTATCTGCGGTAAAGAATAATAAAAATCATTTCATGTTTTATATTATTTTCAGATAATAATGCAAAACAAAAACTTTTGTTTCTCCGGTCTGTTGGGCACAGAATTAATTGTCTTCTGATTTGTGTGCTTTCAATGCAATTAAGAGATTGCTTTCGATTAAAATATAAATATTCCTAACATTCACTTTAGGTTTGTATCCAATTGAAGGATAACCAACGGGTTCTCCAAATTAGGTTTAGTATTAACTATAATAGTATGTGAGAAGTTCTCAGTGAAAACCCTTTGGAAACACCTCTTCCATACAAAAAGATAAAAATCAGATACAAATATAGAGTTGTGTTGCCATTAGTGACCAAAACTATTAATTATTCAGTAATTATTTTATTTATTTGTTAAATAATTAAAGTTTAATACCTTTTGACGTAAATATGTTTTATTTCAATCAATTAAAATGATTATCACTTATTCTAATCAACTCTTAAATAATTTATAGAATTTTCACTAAAACTTTACATTTTTTGTTATTAAAAACTTGTCTTTAAGTCTTTGGGTTAAAGAAAACTATAAAACATTTAATAAACATATTTTAATTTAATTTTCATTTAATTATTGGTTTAAACAAAATTTTAATTTAATTTTTTATTTTAATGAATGAAAAATGAATTTTAATTACAAATGAAATAATTGTTTAACAAATTTGAGACTCAATTAACGGAAAATAGGATTTCGTTAATAAATTAATTAATATATTAATAATAATCACTAAAACTAAGGTTTGTTTACTTTATCTCATTTGAGACAACAATTAGTTATCAAACATTTCAAAGAATTACTGGAAATTGTGTCCAAAGTCTTGATCTTCAAATCAATTTAAAAAGACTTTCATTTTTTGGTAAAAATAAATCAAATATAAGACAATTGTTTTCTCAAATGAACTAAAAATTTGATTTCAATTTGTTTTAAACAAATTTCTAATAAAAAAAACTTTAAAAACATTTTTATAACAAATATTTGAGACATTATTTGAATACAATTAGTGCTCAAATTTGGAGAAATATTTCGTTCAAAACAAAACTTCTCACAAATAATCTTAAAATTGTTTCAAACTTTTCTATCACTTTTTGGTCAATAATTTAAAATAAATAAAATTTAACTCAAATTTTGATTAAAATTCAAATTCTTTTGAAAAATAGATAATCAAAAGTTTTGATTCAAAATTAAAGTTAATTTCAAAATAACTTCAAAAAATTCTCAACAAAACAAACAATAAATAAAAAGTGAATAAAAGCCTTCAAAAAGGAATTTAAAAACAATTTCCTAAAAATAGAATAAATGCCTAAAACTAAACAAATGAAGTCTAAACGAATTCATTAGTTCCGGGACTCGTCAGTGGCTCTAAACTCGATGGATATGAAGAGAGACTGTCCTCAGACTTTTCGAGAGCGAAATGATCTTCAGTTGTTTTACGATATACGGGATTATCGAAATTCATTGAAGTTATATTACGTCTGTTAACAAAACAAACATTAAATGAGTCCATAAAAGATACAATTGAATGACTTTTTGCAACAAAGAGCTTATCATATGGTCTTACCAGGCTAAGCTCTTTCTTGCAGAAATCCATTCACTTATAAAATTGAGACAAACCTCTGATATTTCCTATAAATTAAAAGAGTGAGACTTCCGATGAATAATGAAATGACCAAAAGTACAATAAATATCATTAACGCCATATTTCCGTTGGAATAATGTCCAACAGTTGAGGGGCTTTCAGTTGTGCGGTTCTTATTCTTCATTTCTCTGAAGTGTTTGATTTTAATCTCGTTATGAGATTTTTCGACTTCTATTTCCTCTAAAGACTTATCCGTCCAAAGAGTTATCTCTTCAATGGATTGTGTGGTGACTGAATTGTGTGGCGCTTCTGACTTTGAGTGCGTTCCTTTTTTAGCTGTCGTTGGATTAGTTGCAGAAGTATTTGAATTGATAGTTGGTTCACACGTCCGGTTCTCTTTCAATACCATTCCCGTCGGACACGAACACCGGTACGAATGTTGACCCGAAGGTAAACAAAGATGAGAACATCTGTGCTCTGAGCAACGATTATCTGAAATGGGTTTTTTGTATGAATGGACAACTCGTATATCCATCACAGAAAAGACGCCACCGACTAATGCTTCCACTTTATTATAACCATTGCCTGAAAGCCACCAAAAATCGAATAAAAGACGTATAAATAAATAAAGTTTTACCGAATTTGTTTGTGGCTAAAACAGACTCCATTTCCCAATCCGTCCAATAAATGGTGTCTTCAAAGATATCTAAAGAGAAGGGATGGCGAATATATGTGGAGGAGTGAAGAATAAGTCTTCGATAGTTGCCGTTGTAGTCAATAGAATTGATTGAATTCAACTTTGCGTCCAACCAATAGATTGATTTTGTAATCATATCAATGGTTACACCGTTTGGCCAAACGATATCCTTATCGACCAAAACTTGTCGTTGACTTCCGTCCTCTAAACTTCTTTCAATTTTGGGTTCAGACCCCCAATCAGTCCAAACAATCCATGACTCCAACACATTAATAGCTATACCTCTGGGCTCTTCTAAGCCTTCACTAATGAGAACAGTTCTGTGTTCGGGATTTGAAATGTTTGCCACTTCTATGCTGTCTTTGAAAGTGTCGGTCCAAAAGACGAGACGATGAACCCAATCAACTGCCAGAGCGTCGACAACTCCCAGATTTGTAATCAGTTTTTTTGGTTCTGAGATATTGTTATAAGTTTTTTGTTTGGAATCGAAGGGCGCTATAAATAAGGTTTCATTCGCGACATCACTCCAAATGAGATAATTGTCTTCTATACTATAATCGACACTAATTGTCGATAAGAGATCGCTATAAAGTGAGTTATAGTGTTGATCGTTCTTTTGTGATATGTCCAGAGTTCGGATATCGTGTCTGTTGGCAAACATTAATAAAGGCTTTTCCTCGCCTTTAGTTTTACAAAAGCGATGGTCTTTTACTTCATAGCCATCAAAACATTGACATTTGAAGTGTCCCTTAAAGTTGTAACAAATATGACCCGAACAAAGACCATACTCTTCAGCACATCTGAACAGAAATAACATAAATTTAATTTTTTCAATTAAAAGGCAGGGATAGGCACTATAGGCAAGGTATGTGAGGTTTAGTTTACAGTCTTAGAAAATAATTCAAAATCATAACTTAATAAAAATAAATTTTATTTAAAATCGTAAACTATTTTAGGTCTAGAATTCGGGAAAATATCAAATTTGAGCTAGCTCAATAAATAAGGAAATTAAGAGGGGTCAGCTTTTTATTGCATTTTTGGGTTACAATATTTTCACGGCCTAAGGGGGGAGTGCCGGGCATGAGAACCCCCATGCCTATCCCTGCCGAAGAACCCACTGTTCCTTTACGGTTGAATACGACCCGAAAAAAATGGTTTTTATTTGTATTTCGGCAACACTTTGTTGCTGTGTTTTATATAAGTTTTTATTATTTACTTCGAATTTTGATTCATACCGATATATAACAGTCACTTTGTGTATGTTCCGGACTTAACCACGAAATACGAGCCACTATTTGTGTCCAACCGATTGCAGGCATACTTTTAACCGTAGACAAAGATTGAGCACAAAGAATGGAGTCACTATTTAATAACGCACGTGACTGACGTCCGAATTCTAATGATACTCTCTCATTGATTCAGGAATTATGGGTCCTACTAATCAAGTAACACAGAATCACCAAAGTGTCATTTTATCTTGATCAGGTGATAAATTATATTTTTTTAATTTGTTTTAATGATAAATTACAGTTTTAATTAATTTACAAAAAATGCATTTTTTAATAACTTTATAAATATTTATATAATAAAGTTAATATTTTTAAATAAAATCATTACTTAACTTAACAAAAGTTCAATTTTGTATTTAAATGATAACTGAATTTTGGTTTTAAAATTAACTTTATTATAATATAATTTAATATTGTTTAGCGATAATTAAGAATTTAATTTATGTTATAACAACTGTTATTTTTGTATATTTAGATATTTCATTTGAAGTTTATTATAAATTGCAATTATATTTAAAACAATAATAAATATTAAAGTATTCAAACAAAATTTTCACATTTGATCAAGTACAACCGCTAAATTTAATTAAACTGTGAGGTAATTGTTAACAAATTGTGATATTTACGCAAAACAATTTTGATATTTTTTTTATTAAATCCT